>CM076576.1:308209579-308434816 GCA_034641835.2 Pinus albicaulis | reverse complement strand
TATGGAAGCTCTACTACGGCTGCTGCCTCTGCGGAAACGCATACAGTGGCGACGGCGGGGCATGGTGGAGTAGGGGGAATACAATGGATGGATGGAGACCACAAAGGCGGAGTAGCGGCAGAATGTGAGGGCAGAGGAGCAGAGAGCTAAGGAGCCAGAGGTCTGTAAGGTGCAGAGACGAAATTCATATTACAGTGGAAGTTGTGGGATAAATACACACCAAGAAGGAATTTGATGCAACAGAGGAGACTGCAGTGCCTCCCTGTAGGCGTTCGGAAGCTCGACTCCGAGACTCTAGGGGGAAAATTGCAGCTCGACGACAGAGGCGATGGAGCGAGATGGCCATGCGAATGCATTTTGAAGAGTTGGTAAGTGCATCGACTGGCGAGTAGAGTAAATGAGAGCCGATGAATGCAATAAAGAGATTAAATGCCTGCGCCTGAATACCATCACTACTACATTTGGGGGAAATTCCGACACTTGGTTCCGACGCTTTTGACCAAATGTCAGAAATTTCCCCAAATTTTTTCAATCCCGCCCAAAACCGTTGCTATATCGACGTTTATAGAAAAGTGTCGCAATACCGACACTTATACAAAGTGTCGCAATTGCGACGTTTGGAGGAAGATGTCGCAATTGCGACACTATGCCCCAAAGCGTCACTATTGCGACAACTGCCTCCAAATGTCGCAAGTGCGACACAATGTCTAAGTGTCGCAATTGTGACGTTTGGAGGCATCCGTCGCAATAGGAACGCTTTTTCCTTCGTCGGTATAACGACACTTATATGCGCGCTACATAAAAATATGAAACTTATATGCGCGCTACATAAAAATATGAAACTTATATGCGCGCTACATAAAAATGATTTTATTAAAAATACGAAACTTATATCCGTCGCAATAGCTACATTAACGTCTGATATCACGCGCGCATTCGCCCTCCACTCTTGTAGAACAACATTCGCCCTCAGCATTCGCCCTCAGCTCTTGCAGAATAGTATTTTCCCTCAGCATTTGCCCTCAGCTCTTGCAGAACAACATTCGCCCTCAGCATTCGCCCTGAGCTCTTGCAGAACAACATTCGCCCTCAGCATTCGCCTTGAGCTCTTGCAGAACCGCATTCGCCCTGAGCTCTTGTAGAACAACATTAGCCACATTCGCCCTCGGTCGCCTCGCTCTTGAGAACAACATTGTACCTCGGCTCTTGCGAATGGTAAGTTCTTCTGCAGGCCCTTCCCCTTATAGTGAGTTGGGCTCTTTGGTTTTTTTGAGTCGATTCCATTGGATTGTGTTAGGCTGTAGGGTTCTCTCTAGATGCCAAAGAATCAGATTGTGTATATTCATCACCCAATACAAGTTAAGATTTTTCCCTAAGCGCTTATTAATTTTGTGACCATTATTTCTCCACCTTTAAAAACCTACTGTTCATCAACAAAAATTGCATTTAAACTACAAAAATCTATTAGTGTTCCCCCTCAGCATTGCCCTCGGCTCTTGCCGAACAACATTTCCCTCAGCAATATGTCAGCCCTCCCAGCTCTTATGACAACCATTCACCTAAACACATTTAAACATAGCTCTTTACCAAAAACAGCATTCCGCCCTCAGCATTCGCCCTGAGCTCTTGCAGAACAACATTCGCCCTGCATTTTCCCTCAGCTCTTGCATAACAGCATTCGCCCTTAGCTCTTGCAGAACATCATTCACCCTCGACATTCACCCTGAGCTCTTACTGACATTGCCATTGCATTTGCCCTCAGCGTTCGCCCTCAGCTCTTACAGAACAACATTCACCCTCGGCTCTTGCAAAATGGTAAGTTCTTACTGCAGGCCCTTCCTCCTATAGTAGGGTTGACTCTATTTGGGTTTTTTTGGTCAATTCCATTGGATTGTGTTAGGCTATAGGGTTCTCTCTAGATGTCAAGAATCAAGATTCAATACCCTCTATTATCTTCATCACCCAATACAAGATTTAATTTTTCCCAAAGAAACGCTTATTAATTTGGCAGCCATTATTTCTCCCTGCTTTAAAAACCCTACATTTAAATGAAAACAAGCATTGCATTTCAACTACAAAAATCTATTAGTGTTCAAATGTACATGTGTACATCACTTGTGTAGGGTATTCCTTTTCCACTTTCACATTATCCAAGAATGTGTGCAGTATAGTTCATATTTTTTGTGATTTAGATTATCTTGAAAAAGGAAAGGTAAATTATTTCCCATGGAAAAAGAAGGTTTTCCCTTTTTACTACTGGAAATGGTACAACAAAGTTCCATTTCTACCCGAAACTCCTATGAAATAGGAACCAAATAAAGGCCATGTCCTTAATGGACATCATTTGGCTTTGAAAATGGCCATTGCACCGTGTTGTTTCTTATATTACATCACGATAGTTTCTTAGGTCATTTCTTGTTTCTTGAGATGAAAAACAACCAAAGAAATCGTGAAGATCCTTCAAGAAATAAATGACCATTTCTCAATCATATCTCAACTATTTTTTATTTTATTCGGTGGTTGCTTACTTTGAGAGAAATTTGACACTTTTATAAGGAATATAACATAAAAACAAAAAATGGGAAGGAATTAATGAGGTAGATGTCCTTTAGTTGTTGTCAATTAAGAATTGATAATACACGATGCATGTTCTGTACTACAAACTAGATTCCTTCCTGGAGTTAGGACACAGAGTATTGAATCAAAGTTGTAGTTTCTAACTTCTTGTATTGGTTCATCAATCTTGAAATTCAGAAATTGCATGTCTTCATTGCTTCATGTTTGAATAATTTTCATCATATCGTACAATAGGAAATTAGGAATTATGATTATTATTACTTTATGGATCTGTTAAGTTACTTTTGAGTTTGCATGGTTTAGTGTGAAATTATTCTAGTGTGCCCCTAGGCCTAGGTGAAGGAATGCCAAGGACTGAGAACCCTAGTTTTTAAATGGTATTGTTTCTTATACCAAAAAACCCCTCAACATCACTTCTTATTAGTTCTTGACAATAGTGTTGTAAACAATTTGAGAATTGATATAGCAAAATCTCGCACTTCTCAAGATAAAGTCCTAAAGCTAAAGTGTGATACCATGTGTAATTCAATAGCCCCATTGTCACCTCACCAACCTCTTTTCACTTCGGGCTAGCTCTCCAACTCAAGGGGGGTTCTCCCTAGTAGATGTTAGGGATCTAATGGCCCAACCAAACCAAGTCAAGAGCCCCCTAACTCTCTATGTTTACTACTATCAATCAAAATATTGAACAATAGGGTCAGACATGCATCCTGAAGATAAAATTGCCGGGGTATTTTTGGGTAATTTCAAAGGGAAAGTCCCCAAACACATATAATCAAGGAATTATAACGTGATTTCAAACATTAAATATCAACAAAATCATTTAAAGGATATTGAAAGGAAAAATGTGATGGAAGATATAAAGTGCCTTACTTAAATGCTCTAAGGATTTTTCAATAGTTTCTCCAAAAGCTTCACCTCAAGGCCCTTTAAGATCCTCTCCAACAATGCTATACCATAAGCTTCAACAATGTTGCTCCAAAAATTTCCTCAAGGTCTTCACAACAAGTTTAATAGAAGTTGCTCCAACAATATATTCAATAAGGTCTTCATTGTCAACTCGTCTCTTGTTTGGGTGCCTTAATGTACAATGACATGTTTCCAGGACTGAATTCAGTGCAAGGCATATTTGAAACTCTAACTCTGTCTTCCGGTGTCTTATTAGAAATTATTTCATTTTTCATTTTGTTTTTTCAAGTTAGATATTGTTTTCAAGTTTTTACATTTATAATTTCATTGCAATGTGGCAGACTGATCAGGGCAGTACAGGAACAACCCCGAGACGGGATGATCGCGCAAAGAGGCCAGCGGAAGAACATGTAAAGTGCCAGCATTGCTCTATCTTCAGGTATTTTAGTTATTTACATAATTGAAATAATATTAATTTTGTTCAAATATGCAGACACCTAGCCATGGTACGCCTGATGATTCCCTCTTTGAGGAAGAGCTTTCTTCATCCCTATCTCCAGTGTTCTTGTTGCGAAAAAGGCACGAGATGCAAGGTCGGAATTTAATACTTTGATAGACGCGCCTCAAACACCTGAAACAGAAGAGAGGATAAAACAACTTATGAGCCAGCTAGAAACATATCAAGTAATAATAAAAAGTCAAAAGGATATTTTTTTTGTTCTGCATGAGATGAATTGTGATAGTTTGATTTTTAATTTTTACATTGACTAAACTAACAAAAAGTTCTTTTGTATGTAGCGTCTTCTGGCATTTGCTGAACCCGGTGTTGGTGGTAGTGGGACACAAGGGAAAGAGATTGCCCAAAAACCCTCTCGTACACCTTCTACTCCTTTAGGTGCTAGCCAAGAAACACACCCTGCCCAAGCTGACACCCAGCCAACTGCTGAATGTGTTGGCAATGATGAGGCTGATATGGCCAACTACATTATTGCGTTTCCTGGAGCTACACGTGTCAGCTCCACAGGGACCATTAATGGCACGTTGTTGATGAACGATGAAGGTGTCCCTATAAAGCACATACAAGTCCCAGGTAAATTTTAATATTTTAACTATTTCATGTACTTTATCTAAAACATATTTATCATGATTTTTATTTTTAAATTAATGATGATATCTTTTTTTTTTCTGTGTAGGAAACAATGAGTTCTATAGGTTTTTTGAGAGCCATGTGTTGGTAATTTTTGGCCCAACCATACGTACAGGGTGGAATTCCCAGAATTCCAACTTGAAAAAAGAACTTCTAGATTATCTAGAAGCCCTTTTTGGGGTCGGCACATTTGACAGAACAACGGTGGCTCGGGTAGCCGGCAAATATTTGAAATATACCAGGGACACCTATAGGACACAATTGCAATTTAACCCTAGATATGAGCGTCCTCTCACAGTTCCAGAGAGTGAGTGGAGAGCCCTCATCCATGACGGAAAAGAGAAAAGGGCAAAGAAAGAAGGAAAAATGCCAACTGGACCCACAAGGTAAATTACAACTTTAATTCAATAGCTTTAATTTTCTTTATGTCTAAAATAAAAGTGTGCTACGTCATATCTGACTTCAATCTTTTGATGCTAGGTTTCCTGACACCTCAAAGGCAACCAAAGCTAGGATTGAGAAAAAGGGCCATCACAAGCTCGGCCAGGGTGGCTACTTGAAATTAGCTGCAAGAATTGTAATTAAGTAGCTAAACATCTTATAATTAATTGTATCGCCTTCCAACATTTTTGTAATCCTATCAAATATGATTAAAAATGCACAATCATATGTAATGTAGGGTGATGACTTCGGAACAGAAACTACAGAGGAAGATAAAAATATCGCTTTCCGTTTTGGCTATCAAGCTGTAGTTGAACGTCGCAGAAGCTTGGGGCAGGTCCCAAGATCTAGAATGCCTGATAAGGTAAAACATTAACCTTTCAATATTTTTTTTTTCGTCCATAAATTTAATGTCTAAAAACTTTGTTTAAATCAGGGGAGCAGCACTACCGACGAGGCAAATAACCCAGTTTTAGAGCCAGATGTAGATGATCCTCTCGTGCAACCTGATCATTGTAGTGGGGACCAGGCCGACAATGCTGCTATCAGTGAGGGCCGTGACGGTAATTAATTTCCACTTATAATTTTTCCTAATTATACCTTGATGGTTGTCCTTATAACGTTTTTTGTTTAAATGACAAAGAATGTTTCCCTTGAGGATCTTACCACCAGAGAGGAAGACAGGGCAACAGTCCCAACGGCGACAACTGGTGCACCAGGTAAATAATCTCATTGCAATTTTTTTTATTAATATTACCGAACTAGTTCAATGATATTTAAAAACCGACAATTAAAATTTAATATTATCTGTTTTTGTAGGCGATGCCCCGTCACTGGATGAGACCAGACATCGTGACAACGCAACTAGGTCAGCGGCGACAACTGGTGCACCAGGTAAATAATCTCATTGCAATTTTTTTTATTAATATTGCCGAACTAGTTCAATGATATTTAAAAACTGACAATTAAAATTTAATATTATCTGTTTTTGTAGGCGATGCCCCGTCACTGGATGAGACCAAACATCGTGACTACACAACTAGGTCAGCGGCGACAACTGGTGCACCAGGTAAATAATCTCATTGCAATTTTTTATTAATATTACCGAACTAGTTCAATGATATTTAAAAACTGACAAATAAAATTTAATATGATCTGTTTTTGTAGGCGATGCCCCGTCACTGGATGAGACCAGACATCGTGACTACGCAACTAGGTCAGCGGCGACAACTGGTGCACCAGGTAAATAATCTCATTGCAATTTTTTTATTAATATTACCGAACTAGCTCAATGATATTTAAAAACTGACAATTAAAATTTAATATTATCTATTTTTGTAGGCGATGCCCCGTCACTGGATGAGACCAGACATCGTGACTACGCAACTAGGTCAGCAGTGCGGGTCGAAAGGCACGAAATAGGAGCAAAGCACGATGATATTGATGATGTAATTAGGAGCTTTAGAAATAGGAAGAAGAAAAAAAAAATTGATAATGTAAAATATTGTATTATTATAAGACAAACGTTACCATACTTGGAACGTTTTTTGCGTTATATAAAAAACTCATTTATCATACTATTTTTATGTCAAGCATTAATTGCAATGTTTCCTTGCGTACTTTTTGTTGAATTATTTTTTTATTAGTTATTTAATATTTTTTTTTATGCTCATGAAAGTAAAAAATGAAATATAGATTGGGTATTGGGGAATTGAGAGTGATGTGAGGGGGGGGGAGGGGCCATAAGAGCTTCCACCTTCACATGGTTGGCCCTGTTTAGTAGAGAATAATTTATTGGAGCGATTTAATCTTGGAGCAAACCTCCCTTGATCCAGCGTAGCAACAAAAAAGTCACTGTTGACTTAGTTGCTACTCTTTCAGATCGTGGGAGGCTTGAAACGAAGAGGAGCTTATTTAGGTATGTTTTGACATTTTCAACATATGTTCTAACATTATCATAAGAATGCATCTTAGAGTAAAAAATACTACATCAATTACTTGTATTTATTGTATAGATAATGATGGATTTTGATTGACTTGGCAGTGCAGGTACAAATCCTCATGCATCATGAGCAATACAACTTGTCAACCAGGGTCATGTCCAGGATATTTTTTCTTGTGCGCTTGACCAGGTTCGTAATGTCACATTTTGTAAGTTCCTTTATAGTTCATAATTCAATATTAAACTTGTTCATGATTATTATCTAGGTTTTTTGTATGTGTTTTTTCATCTATTTGATTGTAAGCAACTCTGCATGTTTCCTGTTGTTCACTATGATTTCTCCCATTACCACTCCCAGGATGAATTTGAATTTATTGTTACATAAGTTACTTTATTGTTACTATGATTTCTCCATTTACGATTTCATAGGTTACATCATGTAAAGTTGTCAATCTCAGGTTGGTGATGAGCTTTAGTTCTCCAGATTTGGGGCTTTTCTGATATTTTCTCCCTCATGTCATTCCTGCATCACCTTGTTGTTTGAGCATGCCAATTTTCTACCACTTGTACCAATTGGCACATGTCAATCTCTGAGTGGTGCCACATTTCACCTATTTTCAGTGAGAGTTTAGGGTTTCTCTAACATGGCTTCAGAAATCCGATTCAGTGCCTGCTTGAATATCGTCACATAATACTCATGGTTTGGATTGATGAGCATGTTCTGAATGGTTGGTTGATTCATAAGAACCACCCATATAGTCATCTTGAGATATTTCAGAATTTTTCTTGGGTTTCCTTTTTCACCGTTTCTAGTGGGTGGGATGGTGTGGGGTGATCCATCAATACTGGTGCTCTTGTAGTAGGGAATTTGTTTTTGGGGATATAAAGGAGCATTTGATGTAGATATCCAATTGGATGCATTCATAGATGGGCACAAGAGGTCAAGAATTTAAATTAAAAATATGCAACCTCTAGCATGGCAACCTGAAGGCCGCGAGAGACACTGGTTAAAGATTGTTTTGTGCTAGCCTTAATATAGTCGTGATTTCTTTCTATTATATTAATGAAAATATATAGTCCAGTCTCATTAAAATGAGGATTGTGGTTGTATTTCTCTTTGGTGTTTTCTCTCTTAATGCTCTAGAAGTTTCCAAAAGTTGCGATAGTTGTTTAGTTTGCCTGTTACAACTTAAAAGTGGTTTTTAGCAATGGGAGTCATGTTTTTTAAGGTTCATACTAATATGAAGATCTTGTAATTCTATATTCAACATAAGAGAAGATGGCCTCTACTTTGGGCAGTATGACAACAATTACCACATCTACCTCATTGGGTAACAATGGAAAGGGGAAGAAGTTGGGTGCAATGTTTGATAATTATGGCAGACAATTGTCTTCTCTTTCAGGTTTTTCACCCATTTCCTTTAATCGCTCAAGCAGAAGAGGGACTCTGAGATTACGCGATAGAGAGAAGGTAGTTAATACAAGAGCTATGGAAAAGGAGTTGTACTTCAACAAGGATGGCTCAGTGACAAAAAAATTACAGGTCAGAGAAAAAATTATGTTTAAAGGAAGGTCACTTGCACGTGAAACTTCACTGCGGTGGATCTTTCCTTGTCCACTTATATTCGATTTTAATGTTTTATTTTAATTTTTCATGGAGGGTTGTTTTGGCATATGGTCTGGCATTCAATTGTACACTTACTGAAAGCATTGTCAATTTGTCTTGCAGGCGGTGTGAACAAACTTGCTGATCTTGTTGGAGTCACCCTTGGGGCGAAGGGAAAAATGTTGTCTTGAAGAGCAAGCATGGTTCTCCGAAAATAGTTAATGATGGTGTGACAGTAGCTAAGGAGGTAATTTGTAGATGTGTGCTCTGGTTTTCTTTTTAACGTTGTATTAGTTCCCCCTCTCAAATGTCTTAGATTTGGTAGGCATAATTTGAAAACTCAAAGGTGAAAGGAAACATATTTGTTACCCAGTGGTCTACTTGGCCTATGGACTAGCCACATTAGAGTAATGCATAAAGCTTTTCACAACAATAAAAGGAAAAGGTTATGGCTGAGTCAAATTTTATTGTTATTGACAGTGTAATGAAATGTATCTCAATGCTATGGTTTTGGCCTTTTTATTGGTTGAATTAGAGGACCCAGTTGAAAATATTGGGGGCAAGTTGGTAAGGCAAGCTGCGGAAAAGACAAATGATTTAGCTGGAGATGGAACCACAAAATCTGTTGTTCTTGCACATGTTGGAATATTGAAAAATTCCAGAACAATGAATGGAGAATAAATCTCCCTTCCTCTAACACAGAGAAAATAAAAATTTCTTTGACAGGAGACAAAGTTTCAATACTTTGAAAACAAACTTCTATTCCCTTCAATAACTCAAAAAAAACTATTACACTTCTTCCTCACTGAGAGGGATTACAAAATTATGACTGCTACAAAACGCAGTGCATAAAACCAACTCATTGTCTATTCAAAACAAACATACTCTGTCTCTAAAACACTCTGCTGTGTTTTTCACTTTCGCACTGTTGTGCATACACACTTAAAAAGTTACACTCAGTCTTTCACTTTTTACACACTGCTGTGTAATAAAAAATTTACGTACTGTCTATAAAAAAACTACCAAGCTTTTTTGTCCTTTTTATTTTTATATGCCGTAACATATAAAACATATTATAATAAACCCTCTTTTAAAAAAAATAAAATTAAAACTAAATTCTATGGCCCACCTTTCATTTCACATATGATATATATATATAACATATGTTTAAAACATATGTATATATTAAACTATCAAAACATTAAAGAACCCTTTCCGTCGGACTTCAAAAGTCTGAATAGATTGAATTTCAAACCAAATTCGCGTTCCAAATTGGGATGCTGACGTCTGCCTAATTTTAACTCGAATTCTCAATCCAATGTGCCCTATAAAAAATTCGGGTCTGGTTTTCAGGTTTTCAGATTCCCTTCAATTTCATGCAATCCAATATTAATGCTCCACGTGTCCTCCTTTTGAATTTACAAAACTGTCGGGTAAATTTCTGTTTGTTTAATTTCTGGTTGGTGAATTGCGTTAATGCTGGTTGTTGTGTTTAAATACAATCCTGTAATGCTGGTTGTTGTGTTTAAATACAATCCTGTACAGAAATATGGTTGCGGCCGTCTACAAAAAAACTTGCAGGAATTTTAAATGCTGAATTAAATTTCTGGATGGCGTGCAAGCAACCTCAAAAAAAAAATGTTGTTGCTGCATCTGTCCTTCTACTGCAGCAGTTGAAGTTAAAATTCAACAACACAGGTTTTAATAAGTGAGGGTGTAAAGGTAACTTTTTGTCGATAGTACTGGATTAAGATCATCTATTCATTTTTGTAGGGTCTTATGGTGTTTGGTTTTTTAGTTTTAGGTTGGGCTTATTGAATCTAAGATAGTTTTTGAGTGAAAAAATTGCTATCAGGTATTAAAAATTTTTGGTTCTTTTGTCAAAATTTATGAGCTTGTTAGGAAATACAAAACTGATAATGGTTGTATCTTAAATTTGTGGAAAATAATTTGAAATGAAACCTTTTTGTTTAGGTTGTTGTAGCAGGTGCAAACCCCGTTCAAATTACTAGGGGCATTGACAAGACAATAAAGGCCCTTGTTTCAGAACTCACATTAGGGGAATTTTGAGGTCTAAAATGGGCCTCATAAGAAAAATGTACAACAAAAATAAACTTTATAACAACCAATAGGATTCAAGATGATGATGTCATCCATAATGGATAATTCACCATTTTTGGAGTAAAAAAGTAAAAATATTAAAAAATAATAAAATAATAAAACTACTTTTTCAACTCGTATTTTAAACTTATATCCCAAAGTTTTTACTCAAATTTCAAGCGGGAGTACTCCTTGGATGCGGAATTTAATTCCTCATCCAAGGAGTACCCATGTTGCATACTTTCGATGAACTCTTCTACACGAAAAATGAGAAATACATAAAAAACATGATTGTAATCATGTTTTTTTTATGTATTTCTCATTTTTTCATGTAGTAGGACCCATCAAAAGTATGCAACATGGGTACTCCTTGGATGGGGAATTAAATTCTGCACCCAACGAGTACTCCCGCTCGAAATTTGAGTAAAAAAATTGGGAGATAAGTTGAAAATATGAATTGAAAAAGTAGTTTTTTCATTTTTCCCTCTAAAATTTGATGATGTCATCAAATCTTATTAGATTTTTTCCACTATTATTTTATAATTTCCTTAGGAGGCCCATTTTAGACCTCAAAATTCCCCTAATGAAATTTTTTCAAAGGAGGTAAACGCTTGCCTTTTGAGTAGGCTGGTTTTCCTTTTTGCTGATGGTTTGGTGTATCTAATTGAATTAGTTGCCTAAGGTATTTTTAGTTGCAAACTCCTTTTCATTTTTCATACAGTATTGGCCTTGTGGAATACATTTGATTGTGTGGTCTTGTTAGATCTACAACATTTGTAGTTGTTTAATCTTATGGCCGAGGTGCACTTTTATTATGGAAATAGTTGATGCAATATTGTCATTTAATCCTTACTGCTAGGGTAGCATGCTGAGAAGTTTCTTGTGAAACATTTGGTATTCAAAATGACACTTGATCCTATACAGCATCATGCACTTGACTTCAAAATTAATATTCAAAGTGTGCCAGACAATTCTTGCAAAATTTCAAATATTTATATTGTTTTAAACCATTATCTTTTTCATGTATTGGATGCTGAAAATGAGAAAAAGACTTTGGTATGAAACCAACTGGTGAATAATTTCCAGCAAAACAACTACTTCCAAGACATGATTTAGAAGTAGAACATATGTACTTATGAAGCATAGAAATATATCCTTGATGCATTGTCAATGTTTGGCTAGGGTTATTTTTGGAGAAAATAACTCCTTATTCCTAGAATAGTGATCTTCAATACAAGTAAATGCCAGAGAAGAGAGATCATCGTGTGACATAAACCTATTAAAAAAAGTGAACAAGGAATGATTATTAATTATGGCATACTAAGTTGTCAGTGATTTTGACTATTTGTCTTTAACATGTAAAAATGTTAAATTCCAAACTTACATCATCATGGTTTGGCATCATGAGCTTGACTAATTATCCACCATGCTCATAATTTCATTGTTGTCTTCATATCTATAAACAACGTTTCAAATAATAATAAAAAAATTCTATAAGAAAAATCCAGACCTCCATGCTGCTGCTCCTTGTGAGACAAAGTCAAAATTGCATTACACAATCTGACACATAAGAATCTCCTATATCCCGGTGGTATGTATCCAAATTCTTATAATAGTGTCTTCAAGACTTATGTTGTCATTTCCAATGAGATATTTAAGCAATGAAATATGGAGCCTTCTTCATTGTTGTATATGTAACAGTCTTTTATTAATATAAAGATTGATGGTTTTGTCTTTCTGAAAATGAAATGTAAAAATAATTTATTGTGGTCAATTGAAAAGTTTTTTTTTTAAAGCTTTTCATTATGGAAGGGCAACATAGATATATGCCCCTCTAATTGAAATTCAGACCAGCCCTTCAAATTTTATCACTGTGTGGGACCTTAACAAACAATAAAACTATTCCGCCGCGCATTATATAAAACATATAACAAAACCTTTGTCAAAACTTCAAATGAACCCTTTAGCCGTGGGTATTTCATCACGAATTGATCATTTTACCATGTACCTTCTTCTAGAGGAATATTCTTCCACTTGATTAGGTACTTCATAATGGTTATATGTCAAAGAGATACATAATGTTTATCTATAACTTTTTGTGGTTCAAGAATCAACTTTCATTCTTCATCTAATTTTGGAAGTTCTATTTACATTGGCATATTTTTTCCCAAAACATTTTTTAGGCAAGATACATGAAAAACCTTATTAATGCAAGAAGAAGGAAAATATAACTTCTATACCACTTGTGCAATCCTATGAATAATTATTTAGGGCCATAACATTTTTGAGCTAATTCTTTATTCTTGTTTTTCTTGAATGAAGATTGCTTATAATGCTATAATCTAAAAAATACCCAATTACCCTCCTCAAATTATCTTTCACTTCAATGTTGTTCCCCTTGTTTTTTTATCATGTTTCATGTCATTTGAAGGTTTTCCATAATAATTTTCAAATTTTCTTTAGTATTTTCCATATGTGACTCTGTTTCCTATACTTTGGACTTATCTTGCAAAAGTATGAGATACTAGGAGTTGGATATCCATAAAGGGCCTTAAATGGGGAAATTTTAGTAGATGTGTGATAGGTAGTATGATAGTATCATATTACCATTCTTCCTTGAGGAACCCACTTCATCCATTAAGATTTCTTTTCTAAAGAGTAACATTGTAGATAACCTTAAAAACATTTGTTAACTATTTTTGTTTGACTATTTGATTGTGTTTGATATGTAGAACTCATGGCAGCTAGTGTTTCTCCACTCATATTAAATAATTATTTCCAAAATTTTCTTGTTACTATTACTTTAGGAAAACCATGAAGACTATGAATTTCTTTCACGGACACTTCTGCCACTTAGCTTGTTGTTTATGTACTTTGAGCTCTACAAAATTTGTCTATATAAATGACCACAAAAATGTAATACTTACCTTTATATTTTAGTAACCCTGTAATAAAGTCTATTGATATATCTTCTAGTCTTTTAATATGTATGTGGAATGGTTGAAGTAACCCTAGAGATTTTACTATCTCTCTTTTATTTATTATGCAAACCTGACCTTCTCTTACAAAATTTTGAATATCTTTCTTCATTCCTTCCAAAAATATATTTTTTGATCCTTTGACATGTTTTAAGGAACCCTGCGTCCTACCATCAGAGAGACATGGGACTCCCTTAATATTTGTTTATTCAAATATGCTTGCGTGCATAAAAATATTCTACATTTGCACCAAAGTATATCTATCTTTCACTCCCAATGCTCCATAGAGTTCATCCCATCCTTTATAAACTTTAGTTTTTGTTTAGTACTATTGTCATTTTTCCATTATGGCAAGCTTCTTCTAGCCACCTAGGACTAGAAAATGTAATTGGATATAAATTTGAGGTCTCTTCTATTTTAGAAAGAGCATCCTGTACTAAATTTTCCTTACCCTTTTTGCAGTTTATCTCAAAATTAAAACTTTGCATTTTTTCTCCTCATTTTGTTTAATCTTCTAATGAAAATCATAGCTTCAAAAAATACTTTATGCTATCATGGTATATCTTGACTTTAAAGTACCTCCCAATGATATACTATCCCCATTTTTTATTGCATGTAATATTGCTTCCATTTATTTTTCATACGTAGATTTCACCAAACATTTTCTTTGAATTCCTTGCTTTTAAAAGCCAATGATATCCCTTATTGTGTTAATGTTACGTAAATTTCTTGTCCTAGTGCCTCACACTCTACTATGAATGTTTTACCAAAATTAGGTGCAACCGATGTTGGTGTAGAAGACATGGCATCCATTAAAAGAGAGAATGCCAAAGTAGCCTCATCATTCCATATAAATGATATTTTCTTCAAGAGATATGTGAGTGGATTTGAAATGCATGCATAATTCTTAACAAATTATCAATAATATCATGTGAGTCTAAAAAATCTTCTAAGAACCTTGATTTTCTTAGGAATAGGTCATTTTGTAATAGCTTGCATCTTTTGAGGCTCCAACTTCACTCCTTCCTTTAAAAAATATGAACCAAATACTCAAATTCTTATTTCCCAAAAGCACATTTGGATATTTTTACATAAAAATGATTGTTCTCAATAATTTATATAACTTTTCCACATATTTAGTGTGGTATTCCCATGATTTATTATAAATATGTGTATTATCAAAGAAAACCAACACAAATTTTATAATATGGGATCAAACAAAATTGTTCTTAAGTCGAGCCCGTCGGAATTCAAACGGCGATAAACCATAATTGAAACCAAATTCGCGTTCCAAAATATCCTGCTGATGTCAGCCAATTTTGTGACACGAAAACCAATTGAATTCTGCCCTAATATTTTTCGGGTCCGAAGTTGGGCTGGCGTACGGAGGGAGAGTTGTGACACGAATTTCTTATCAAATTCGCCCTAATCTTTTTCGGGTCCGGATTTCCACTGTGCGAGCGGCCCAAACAAAGATCCGCTCCAATAAATTTCTGCCATGTGTCCTTAATCAAATGTTGCCCTGTTCCCGGATGCGGGTGCATTCGATGGCATTTAAGGCGATGGGACATGGATGTGGCAATTTCATATCAATCACATTAAGTTTTAACGCTGTTCAATTAAGTTCCAAGGTTTTCACATCTAATCACATTAAGTTTTAACATTGTTCAAGATCGGACCTCCACTCCTGTTAGCGATTCTGCATGCTCCAATATGATCCGGCCTTCGGCTCTCATTAATGATCAGAGATTAATTATGACGGGCATCCTTCGATTGCATTGCAGTCGGGTCGATAAAATGGCATTTCGCTATGGTTTTTCAGATGAGCCGGTTGCTGGGTTACACTGCCTGCTCATTGTGATGCGAAGGAGAAGTGGCCAGCTGAACTGCTACTTAGACCTTACTGCATATCTGCATTTCTCTCCGTCTGGTCCTTGTCTATCTTCCTCTGTTTCTTGGAATTTTTCTTCTTCGTCTCCTCTTGTGCCCACTGTTGAGACTGCACCCATGCCTTGCCTGCGTCAAAGGATGAATTGCTGCAGGGGGAGCACTAGAGGTCAACCCCTGCATGCTCCCTTCATCCCCTCAATCGATTCGACTTCCTAGTCCAGTGATTATCATGCAGGTTTCTATCCAGATACTAGAAGTGGGCGGGGTCGGGTTCTAGGATCTGGCCACCTTATGGGCTCCCCTGCTCCTCATTTTCCCACCGCTTCACCTTCTACCATGATGCGCACTGTGCTTTTTTCCTTTAATTTCTCTCTAAACTGCCCACGAATCACAACTTCAATTACTGTGGTTTTCCATGAGGAGGCCCAAATGGAAGAACAATGCACCCGTCCGGCAGGTCTGAGCTTAGAAAAAGCTGGCCAGCATTCGGGCCTTCAGGATGGGAGTGGTGGCATGACTGTGGAGGTAGCACCTAGTGATCCTGGACCTTCCAAAGGATGGTGCTGAATCGTCGAGGAGCCGGAGGAGTAGTTTGGTTAATTTGTTTTTCTTGCTTTGCGGCCCACTTAATTAGGCTGCTTTTAGATTATTTTACTGTGCTGGACCTCTGTAATATTTTTGAATTCTGTAAATGTTCAAGACTGGTTTCCCCGTATGAGGGCAGTATTCTTAATTTTTTGATTTTTTGATGACAAATTTGCCATGAGTCTGGGCAATGTATTTATGACTTCGGTGTAATTTTATTCCTACTATTAATAGATTAACTTTACTTAGAAAAAAAAATGTTGCCCTGTTTCTATTTTAAACCTGTTTTTTGAAATACAGAGCCATGTTTATATGATTTTTTATAGTCGAAGCGATGCGAGGTGGTTTATTATATTAATATTTCACGGTCGAATTATGTTCATAACAATTGGAAATTTTTTTTTTGCCCTGTTTCTATTTTAAACTTGTTTTTTGAAATACAGAGCCATGTTTATATGGTCTACGTATTATACTCTTTCTTTGTATATCTACAGGAACCTTTTTGCTATGAACAGGGTGGATGCTGTAGCGGGCTACTAATGGAAACAAGCGAGCCTGAACCTTACATCTCGGATGCAATGGATGGTTACCAATTTTGGAATCAGGCGAGCCTGATCTTACAAGCGAGCCTGGGTTTCTGCAGATGGTTTTTATTTCCGGGAACAAGCAAGCCAAAACATACAATCGACCCTGGGTTTATACATATTTTTGCTCTATCATGGATGCTTTTTGTGTGAGGCGTATATCAACAGTACATGTCTCTGCACATTTCCTGTATCCGTTTTATGATACTATTTTATGTGTTGATAGGTTATCACTCTACCTTCAAAACTAGCAATGATAGTTTATTGATATGGTCTGATGGTCTTTTTATATTTTGGACATATCACACTCCTCACATGATTAACGTTTTTCTCTGTTCAAGGATTTTGGGTACTTTAATTTGTATTTGGAACAACGGATGTCGGTACTCTATCTGTTGCTTTACTATTCTACATACTGCTATTTCACTTTCTTATAGATGCCTCGGGCATATTTGGATGTTTTCTCAGATTTTCGATAATCTCCATGTGGACCGTTACTGGGTTTTATATCATGTCCCTGTATGTGACATGGGGTATTTTTCTATCATTGTCTAGGGTGGGACTTCCACTTTTTTGGATGGATATTTGGGTTCCAATCTTCAGATGTAAAAATGTAATGACTTCATGGACTATTTTACTTCATATAATATATTCAAAAAAAAATTTTTTCTCTTGTGAAAAAAAAATGATTAATGTTTATCACTTTGCCTTCAAAACTAGCGATGCTGGTTTATTGATATAGTCTGATGGTATTTTTATATTTTGAACATATCACACTCCTCACATGATTAGCGTTTTTCTCTGTTCAAGGATTTTGGGTACTTTAATTTGTATTTGGAACAATGGACGTCGGTACGTACTCTATCCGTTGCTTTACTATTCTACATACTGCTATTTCACTTTCTTATAGATGCCTTGGGCATATTTGGATGCTTTCTCAGATTGTCGATAATATCCATGTGGACCGTTACTGGGTTTTATATCAAGTCCCTGTATGTGACATGGGGTATTTTTCTATCACTGTCTGGGGTGGGACTTCCACTTTTCTGGATGGATATTTGGGTTCCAATCTTCAGATGTGAAAATGTAATGACTTCATGGACTGTTTTACTTCATATAATATATTCAAAACAACGTTTTTTCTCTTGTGAAAAAAAAATGATTGTTTATAGTCGAAGCGCTACGGGGTGGTTTATTATATTAATATTTCACGGTCATTGGAACGCCCACAATTCATAACAAATATTGGAGATTTACTGTCCTGTTTTAAAGTTTCATTTATTTTTTTTTTAAATTGAACCCGCCGTCGGTATATCGACGCCTTGTAAGCGTCAGAATTGTGACAGCTTAAAAACGTCGGAAGAGCGACAGTATAAAAACGTCGGACCACATTTCGTCGGAATTGCGACAGTTTACAAACATCAGAAGAACGACATTCAAAACGTTGGACCACATTTCATCGGAATTGCGACAGTTTACAAATGTCGGAAGAGCGACGTCCAAAACATCAGACCACATTGCGTTGGAATTGCGACAGTTTACAAACGTCGGAAGAGCGACGCTCAAGACGTCGGACCACATTTCGTCGGAATTGCGACAGTTTACAAATGTTGGAAGAGCGACATTCAAAACGTCAGACCACATTTCATCGGAAAAACGACAGTTTACAAACGTCGGAAGAGCGACGGTTTGGGAAACGTCAGAAGAGCGACGCCTGTTTGGAAGCGACGGAAAAAGTGTCGGTAGTGCGACACTTTTAAGTGCGTCAGAATTGTGACGGGATGGCAAACGACGTTTTTCCCATCCTCGAACTGTCGCTCTTGCGATGACTATGTGTCGGAATAGCGACGCATTGGCCGTCGAAAATTCCGCCAAATTTTCTAATGACAGGTGCTCTCGGTGGCGAGAGTTATTGATGAAGATTGAAATAAAATTACTCATGGTAGGGTTTCAGGCGTGCGCCATTCACCCATCCCAGTAAAACAGTACCATCTAGCTGAGCCAACCGAACGGCTCCAGACTCTCGAATCTCGATGAAAAAGTAAGGTCCTAGCCAGTGCATCTGCAGCTTTCCTATGAACTTCTGGAACTTGCTGTCATATAAGAGGACCTTGCCGCCAACCTGGAACGTTTTTTTCTTGATGTGGCGGTCGTGCCATGCTTTCTGCCTTTCCTTCTGAACCTTCTGGGGAATTCGGCCAAGAACCGGGCCTCGTCCAGTTCCTGTAATTCATGTAGGCACTCCTGGAGAGAGGCTTCTTCCGAGAACTTGAGAGACGTGGCAATTAAAAGACTGGGTACAGTGAAATCGGCAGGAATCACAGCTTCCCGGCCATACACCAAATGGAACGGTGTCTGATTGGTCAAGTGCTTTACCGTAGTCTGGTAGGCCTAGAGTGCAGCTGGTAGCCGCTCATCCTAGTCATCCTGCTGGGCGTTGCAGATCTTTGTTAACCCCTTTTAAAGAATTTTATTAAACGCTTCAACAGTACCATTGGCCTGCGGGTGGTACGGGCTGCTTTTTTGATGTTGAATCATAAATGTGTCCAGCAGCGACTTGACCGTGTCATTAATGAAATGCATACCTGATCGCTGGTTAAACTTCGCGGGCAGCCAAACCTACTGATGATGTGTTCAAAGATGAACCGTGCTGCTGTATTCGCCGTGCAGTCACGTACCGTTGCTGCCTCAGCCCACCTGGTGAGGTAGTCAATTGCGGTAATGATGGAGCGGGCCTTGGAGTGCCTGGCAACTGGGGCTATGGGACCTACGAAGTCGATAACCCACTTCTTGAATGGCCGCAACACATGCACTGTGTGTAATGGAAGCTCGTCCCTATGAGAGGGCCTCCCCGTTTGCTGACAGACATCACATCTCTTAACAAATGTCTTACAATTTGCATGGACCGTCGACCACCATAGTCCAGCCTGGAGTACCTTCTTCGCAGTGGGTTTTGCTCCCACATGCTCTCCTACAACACCGCTGTGGCATTCCCACATCACAGCTTCGCGCTCGTGGCCAAGTACGCATCTGCGCAGAACCTCAACGAGGCCTAGTTTGTATAGCTGCCCTGCAATCAGTTGATATTCGACGGTGCGGACGACCAAGTGTCATTTCTGGAGTGGGGTGTAGTGCTGAGGGCACTGCCCCGTGGTCAGATAGGTGGCAATGTCAACCAAGTAGTCCGGTACAACTTCGACTCGGAAGAGGTCAGCATCCGGTAGCTGATCATCAAGAGAGCCGTCTTTCTCCCCTGTCTCCAACCTGGATAAGTGATCGGGCTCGACGTTCAACCTTCCGGGCTTGACAATCACCTCAAACGTGAATTATTAGAAGAGTAGAAGCCAACGACATATCCGTCCTTCCAACACAGGCTTATTCACCAAGTACTTCAATGCAGAGTGGTACGTAAAGAACTTGAATTTGCCTCCTAGAAGGTAGTGGCAGAACTTCTGGAGCGAGTACACCATTGCCAGGGCCTCCCTATCGGTAGTGGTGTAGTTCTTCTCCGCATTAGAAAACTTGTGGATGGCGAAGTAGATTGGATGGTCGACTGTCGTCTCTCCGGGTTGCGCCAAAACAACCCCAAGTGCAATACTGGAAGCGTCAATATGCACATGGAACTGCTTATCCCAGTCTGGGTGAACAAGAATAGGCGTCGTCACCAATTTTTCCTTCAGAGTGTCAAGGGCCATCCGACACTCCTCTGTCCACTGGAATACTTTAGACTTCCACAGTAGCTTTTCTAAAGGGGCAGCGATCTTTGCGTAATTTTGGATAAATCACCTGTAATATCCTGTGTGCCCAAGCAGTGCCCGCATCTGCTTCACCGTTTTGGGGGCTTCCATGTGGACGATCACTGCTACCTTGGCGGGGTCGACGCAGACCCCTTGTTGGCATACCACATGTCCCAACAGTGTGCCGAAAGGAACTGCAAAAATACATTTCTTCAAGTTCAAGGAAATCTGCAACCGGCGACAACGATCGAATATGATACGCAATAGGGTGGCATGTTTCTTCAGCAAACTGTAGATGGTCCAATTGTCAATGTAGACTTCCAGGAACTTGTGGATATACTCCCCAAAAGCAGCAATGACAATCTGGGAAAACAAGGCTGGGGCGTTCTTCAAGCCAAACGACATTACGTGGTATGCGAACGATCCCCACTCAGTGGTGAATGTCGTCTTCGGCTTGTCTTCTTCCGCAATGCGTACCTGATGATAACCCAAAAACCATCAGTAAAGGAGTAAGCTTCATTTCCCGCAACATGATCCAATACTTCGTCGCTGAAAGGAGTGGGAAACAGATCATGGATGTAGGCATTGTTCAGGCTCTGGTAGTTGACACAGACGTGTATCTCCGCCTTGTCCTTCTTATTCTGAATGACGATAGGACTCACCCAATCTACTTCTTCCTTCGGAAAGATGAGACCTGCGGCCAGCGTCTTGTCAATATCCATCTTGACCTTTTCTTTGATCCGTGGGTTCAACCGATAGGGTTGATGCTTTACGGGCCTAGCATCTGGTTTCAGCACAATACACATTTCTCCGAGGTCTCCTTTGATACCCTTCAAATCTGCAACCGACGAAGGGAATAAGTCTTCGTATTCCTGGAGGAGGCTGAAAAATTCCTTTGTCGTCTCCTCGTCCTAGTGATCCCCAATTGTAGCTAGCTTGGGTTTTTCCTCCGTACCTATGTTCAACTTATTTTTTTTTAGCGGCTGTAAATGGACACCTTCGGTAGTCGGTGCTTCATTGATGTTCCGCTCGCCTTCCTTCTCTTTGAAATGTAGGTGCCTGAGGTCCTCTATATTGTCATCGTCTGGATCACCGTCAATCCGTTGGCAAGCCAAATCGTGCCTGGCCTCAGGACGTGATGAAAACATGCCCCCATCCGGCTCTGGGTCATGAAGAAACAATACCCCGTTGATGGCTTGTAGTGCCCGGGACACCAGCTTTGTCTCCCCTTCGAACGAGAAGCACCGAAAAAACTTGTTCGTGACTTCCTGCCAGGAGCTGGTTCCTCTCTTCCACTCTTCTTCCAAGTACCAGGCCTGGGGGATGGTATCTAAGGAGTGAATGAACCGATGTACCCACAGCTCCTGCGGGTATCCCAGACCTTTCCACTGCTCCTCACATCGCTTCAGGTGATCCCGCAGATTAGAAGTCCCTTTGTACCTGTGCCCATTTCGAGGGCCTGCATCTTCTTTGAACCACGCCCGCAAAGCCTCTGCCATGCAACTCCACCGCAACAGGGTGTTGCGATGGTTCCTCCACCACCTCGCTGATGTGGACTGCAGTGCGATGTCCAAAAGTGGTATCCTGCTTCCTTCTAGTACCACGTCCTCCACCTTTGCAATAAAGGTATTGACAGCCTGCATGTTCGACAGGGTGGGGTATTTTATGCTCAGCGCCAATCCAACAGACTTGGGAAATGGCAACACATCTCCGCGTACTGGTATCGTACCCACCCTGCTACTAATATTCCCAAGCGAGTTCCGATCCCAGCTCTGAGCTCTGGACACTGCGCCAACTAACAGAGCCGGTTACGGTCTAGTTGATATAGTCCTCCTGCTTCCCGACAGTTATCTGATAAAGGTGGTCCATCATTTGAGCATCCTCCCGGTTGTACACAGTTTCGGTATATCACAGGCCTTGATATGGGTCAAGGGGCTGAGTGACTTGGACCTCTCCGTCCTCAAAGATCATCAGCTCCCTCTTGAGGTCGATGATGGTGTAATTCTCAAAAGCCCAATCGATGCCTAGCAGGGCGGGGTAAGGATCATTGTCTCCCATAATATCAATAACCTCAAAATCTGTGTAAGTCTTCACCCCTGCAATGTCGACCTCGACACTTTCGAGTCGGTCGATCGGCACAATGTAGTACTAGTTCGCCATTCTGAGTTGGATTGGCAAGTAGGATAGCCATGGCCTTCCAAGAGCCTCCCATGTCTTCCGCGACAGGATGTTGACGTTAGACCCTAAATCAAGCATGGTATCACTGATTTGGAATCCCGTAACCTGCGTGTTAAGCCGAAACTCTTTTCCCGTGCGTCGCTTGTTCCACTTGACTCACTACACATACTGGGGTGTTGTGTCCACCAGTTCCCGCGGCCCCGTATTCCACTGCAGTGCATCCTCCAGTGTACGCTTGAGCTGGTCCCGCATCGAGGCATTATCAACAATCTTGAGGAACAACTGAAGCCATTCCTCAATCAAGGTCCCCGTAGCGCTCTGTTCTCCGGAGCCAGTCGTCGGGGGCACCTCGAGGCCCCCAATTTCCCTTAGCTGAGCAAAAGCCTCCACCACCGCCTGGAAGTACCTCTTCTGCGCATCCGGTCGGATTAGTTACTTCAGGGAGGCAGGATGAATAGCCCGGACCGACTCCTTTCCATGAGCGTCCTCTCCCGTTTTCTTGCTGCCCAGCGTGACGATCGCTACATTCTGCATGGCCAGAGTCGCGGTTCTTCGTGGCTCAGAGTTTACCAAATTCGTGCCCCTCTGCCGTGCCTGTTCCTCCCACTTCTTGATGAGTTTTGGACAGTCCTCTGTTGCATGGGTGTTCACGCGGCACTGGGAACACCAAGGACGTCGGGGAAGGGGACATTCCCTAGCCACGTGACCCTCCTGGTCACAGTTGTAACATTTCACCGGAAGCCTCATTCACCCTATAGGAAGGACGGTCCAACCAGTCCGCAAGGGCGTCGAGAGCTCTGCACTGCTCAGTGTTGTGAGTCGTGGAAGAAAAAAACTCACAGTATACATTGTTTGGGACATTAGAGTACTTATGTAGTATCGGGCACATCCGAGGTGGATGCCCCATCATCCGAAAAATCTCGCAATACTCCACGGCGGTTGGGTTTGGTTGAGATGGGAACCCCGCATAAGGCTATTGCGGCTAGTATACCCCTTGCAGATTCAGCGCCGTGCCACCGCCCATGGATGGACCCCCCTGGATTGCCGCGACAGAGGGTCCCACACCCGTGCCATGTAGCCGAGGACATTCGGTTGTGACATGGTCTTCAACCAGGCAGTGAGTGCACCAAAATTTCAGCCTGGCTGGTCTTATAGGCTGCATTTCCTTGAGATTTTCAGTTAGACTAACGATTTGATGCTGCAGTCCCACCAAGGAAGGATCTTGCGGGGCCGACCCTCCCCGATATTCCTGAGGGTAGCCTGCCATAGCCTCTATCTTCATGGCCTATTCGAAAGCATCCTGGAAGTTGTCAATCTTCTGCTGGGTGAGGGGGGTTCGTGTCAAGGGAAGCAGAGCCTTGATGAACCAGTCCCTCTGATGGTTTGGATCGATTGGGTAGCTAAGTTTCCTAATCGCGTCCTTGAATCGCCGCATCAGCTCCCATGCAATCTCTCCTTCTTTTTGCTTAATCTCCCAGAGCTCGGAGAAACCCTGCTTATCCATCCGGGGAAGTTTAAATTCGTGGAAAAAATCCCGCTTTACGTTTGCAATTACTAGATTAGGATGGGCTTCGAACCAATTGATAAACCATTGCAGAGCCCTCTCTCTGAGCGTGGTTTGGAACTCTATTAAATTCCCGGCGTCTGGCATCTGCCAAGCCCTCCATATGGCTTCGCAGAGGTACCAGTGCTGCTCGACATCATCGTTGCCTCGACCAGAGAATTCTAGATACCGGGTGAATGACCCAACCATATTTACTTGCGGAGGGTTGACCAGGATGAATCCTCCAGGTCCTGGTTGCGTGACTGTTCCATTGGGGAATGCAATACTACCAGTGACGCTACTATTAATGTATGTCGCCGTGGACAATGAACTACTGTGCAATTGACTCAATACTTGTAACTTAACGAAAATATTACTTAAAGGTTGATAAAGTACCAGGGGAAGGTAGGGATCCTTGCCGTGCAAATTTTTGGAAGTAGGGCTACCTGGAGAGATGAATGCCATCTACTCTTGAAACAACCGCTGCATCACGACGTACCATTCGCCATCGGAACTTTCTTTGGGCTGCACACCTGCTTCGTCTTCATCAGTCGTCGTCTCCCCTTTTCTCTTAGCCAGGCTCCCATGCACCTGCCGTACTCCCAAAGCGGTCCCCTCCCTTTCTAGGGTATCTGCCTGAGTGTCCATGATCCCTATCCTCTGAGGCACCTCTTCCTGATTCTTCCTGTCATTTTCCCGTCGTCTTAACTCCCGCATCACCCTTTCTCGCCACCTGTCTGTGATCTGCACTCGCCGATGTGCACATCGCTCCCTTAATCTCCTCACGGTCTCAGCATCCATCCCCCACTCCCTGCGTCATACTTCACGTAGCATCTGTCCCTTCAGCCCTTCTCCTAGCACTGGGGGTTTACGCTTCCATGCTTGACTTTTGAAATTCCATCAGCCCTTCGTCCACCATCAGGGCCTTAATCCACAACAGAATGTCCTTAAGCAGCTTCCCTCTTAACCCAGAATGGAAGATAGCTTCAGCCTTCGAGAAGGATTGGTAGCACTCTGCCGCAAACTCCACAATATATCCGTCCAAAGTGGTCTCTACCCAAAAATCCACCGCGCGGGTCAATTCAGTGTCCAACCGATGTAGAGCCACTAGATCCCCGTGCACCCACCTTTGGTTTATCTTCCATGAGCTATCCCTAGGAACCTTCATCTGTAACCTTTGCAACAAATTATAGAGGTCACTAGGGAATTTTCCGCAGAGGATCTCGTAAGTATCACTAGAGGAATCTGAGAAAAGGACGAGATCCTTAAGCACCCTTTCCTTTTGATTCGTCAACTCCGCTTGCTGAGCAACGAACTGGTCCAGATGGTTATCCCACCATACTTCTCGTTCGAAGATCCTCGATACCATGATCTAGTTCCCCTCATAGCAAGTAGGTCCTAGCAACGGAACCATTTGTTGGCGAGGAAACAGGTCTCGCAGGCAAGACCCAGGTTCAGGGGTTGGGGCCAACAAAGGAATCTGCAGTAGTCTAGAACCACGCTGGCATTATCACCCTAATTCGGAGAGTAGAGAGTCTCACCCGAGGCGTGCCGCAACCACATGCAGAAGGGGAATAGATTGATAGCAGTGGAAGGATCTGCAACTCATGATTAACATTGAATTGATTGCATAAACATAGTTATATACACAAGAACATTCAGAGAGTGAACATGTATTAAGCAAATAAAGTTTAAATCATCACAACCATCATGCATGCATATAAATCACATAGTAGGACAACAACCTGCAATTGTATTGATATCTTCAGCCAAATCCATAGTTACATAGCTTCCGCAAGGAGAGCTTACAAGTCTGATACAGACGCCTTATAGAATAGTAAGGTAAATAAGAGAAACCTAGGAACTACAGAGATATCATGCCCGATCTCCTTCAGTCGCTCTGCATTCCTTCTCCTGTCGCATCCTCCTCTCTTTCGGCTGGGTGATTGCTATTTATTCACCCGCTATCGCAACTATTAGTTCCTCTTTGCGTTATTCTTCAGCTGCTTCTGACTTCTCTCTTGTTGTCTGTGTATTTTGGTTTCTGTCTTCTGCTGTATATTCTCTTCGTCTATACTCATGCATCTGCTTTCTTCAGCTATCTCTTGCTTCTGCGCGACCTTGATAGCTCCGCGACTTACTGTAGTTGTGACTTGGTCGCGATTGCCATGTGTCATCATGCCGAAACCCAAAAAGCCATTCTTTATTCTTTATTGAAAATATTCAAAATAATTTTTCAAAACAAGGGCCCCAACAGAGTCTGTAAAGGGCCAGGTAGCCTTTGGATCTCATCTTTTCGCAAAGGTGACATATCCAGTAAATGCCCCTACAGTCAATTTATGTAATAGATCTAAATAGAAGTTCTTCATTTTAATATCCATAAACCTCAACCACTTTAAGGAAAACTATGTACATGTGTCGTTTCTCCCATAAATGCTTAGGAAAAGTTTTTAAAGCATCCATGTCATGTTGGTTTTCTCCCATTAACTTTAAAGCATGTTTTTTGTAAGTGCATAAAATAATTTTGCAAACCATGTAAATGTTATTTCTCTCAAGATTTAAGGCCTAAAAATTGAACCTAAAGTGGCTAAACTCTCATAGGATTTTGAACTTCCATAGGATTTTAGTTTGTCTGTTAAGTGTTAACTTCTACAAGTTCTAAAGGCAGAGTCTGTAAAGGGCCAGGTAGCCTCTGGATCTCATCTTTTCTCAAAGGTGACATATCCAGTAAATGCCCCTATAGTCAATCTCTATAACAGATCTAAATAGAAGTTATTCATTTTAATATCCATAAACCTCAACCACTTTAAGGCAAACTGTGTACATGTGTCATTTCTCCCATAAATTCTTAGGCAAAGTTTTTAAAGCATACATGTCATGTTGGCTTTCTCCAATTAACTTTAAAGCATGTTTTTTGTAAGTTCATAAAATAATTTTCAAACCATGTAAATGTCATTTCTCTCAAGCTTTAAGGCCTAAAAATTGAACCTAAAGTGGCTGAACTCTCATAGGATTTTGAACTTCCATAGGATTTTAGTTTTTCTGTTGTGTGTTAACTTCTACAAGTTCTAAAGGCAGAGTCTGTAAAGGGCCAGGTAGCCTCTGGATCTCATCTTTTTTCAAAGGTGACATATCTAGTAAATGCCCCTACAGTCAATCTCTGTAATAGATCTAAATATATGTTCTCCATTTTCATATCCATAAACCTCAACCACTCTAAGGAAAAATGTGTACATGTGTCATTTATCCCTTCTCCCATAAACTTTAGGAAAAATTTAAGGCATGTGTCATTTCTATTTCATTCCTCCCACAAACTCATAAAGGTGTGACTTTTGACATAACTAGTTGTTTTAGTAAGTGTATAAAATTCATTTCTGTTAGAAAATTAAATATTACAGAGCAATGCAACACATAAAATATGCGGAAAATAAAAGCGCACAAAACACATAAAACTAGAGAGACACAGATATACGTGATTCACCCAGTTTGGGCTACGTCTACCCCGAACAACCAGTCCTTCCTTTCTATTATCCAGCAAAAATGAAGAGACAAAACCTACAACAGATCCGCTGTAATATCCTTTGTTCTCTCTCACAGTCTCCCTCTTTGTTTCTCACTCCGAGAATACACATACAATGCACAGCTGCAATACAATGCCCTTATAAAAGCGAGGAATTGCCTTCTAGGGAAAAAAAACCCTAATCTGAACATAAATTCTACCGTCAGATCATTTGCCTAATGAACGGCCCAGATTGACTATAAATTACTATACTTTTACAAGGCAATTTTACATCTGTTTTTAGCTTCGGGGGCGCTGCCCCCGAAAACCCCCGCCAAGGGGTGGGGGGGCTCTGAAAAGCGCTGCTGCCCCCCCTGGACCCCCCACGGCAACGATTAATTACGGGTGGCGTTGTTGCCTCTTTTAAGGTACAGGGGTCCAATGTTGTGATACAATGTAAACAAGATAATTAGGCTCCACACCTAACAATTTCTCCCACAAACTAGAGGCTTCCTCCCATTAATTCTAGATGTGAATTCTACCATAAAATTTTTAAGTCAAACTTTAAGATAAACCATGCACATGTCATTTATCTCAATATCATGCGTCATTTCTCCCATGCATTTGCAACAAATGTCAATTTAATATATATTTTTATTGAATTTTTTTTGTTTTGTTTTTTGTTTTTTTTTTTTTTTTTCAGGGATAAAAAAAACCATTAAATATGGTTGAAAAATGGAAATTATGCATAGATGTTTTTTGCTATCCCAATCCAGGGAAAGCAGTGATTACATATGTGCTTTCCAATATTGCGACTAGCAAAGTCATCTAAAGGAAAATGAATATACTAGGAAGAACAACAAACAACGAGGTATATTATATTGGATTGATAGAAGGCTTGGGAACAACTATGGAGGATGGATCAAATGGTATTGTAGTTTTCACCAATTCTGAACTTTTGTGCAACCAGATGAATGGCGTGTACCAAGTTAAGGAGGAGAGGCTAAAAGAACTGCATGGAATAGCAAACAATATTGTTAGCCAATTTCAAATTTTTAGTATAAAACATTGTACAAATGTGAATAAGATATCTGCTGATCTATTGCGTGGGGCAATGTCAATTCAGGATTCATCTATCAAAGATGAATTAATAGATGAATTAGAATTATACGGGGCAATGCCAATGCAAGATTCATCTCTCAAAGATGAATTAGTTTTGAGACGCTCTTCTTCAAAAATTCAAGATTCATCTCTCAAAGATGAATTAGTGTTGAGACGCTCTCCTTCAAAATTTATCGATAGACATTGTAACATATATTGGATATGTGTGTTTTTTGTACTTATAAATGCGTCTTTTTTAATGACCATGTGCTTTTTTCAATTATATACCAAGTGTGCTCCCACCACACCATGTAAAGCGCAACTTGGTGAACTTCACATTTGCAAAAAGTGGTGAATTTCACATTTTTATAAAATTAAAATGCGGAGACTTCAACAAATTTTTGTTTAAATGGAGTTTCACTTCTTTTTTAATGACAATGTGTTTTTTTCATTTTTTATACCAAGTGTGCTCCCACCATGTAAAGCGCAATTTGGTGAACTTAACATTTTTATAATTTTTTTTTGCTTAAATTGAGTTTCACACATGTTCAATTAGTGCTTTGAAAGTTGTGTTTTACATAATTTGTGTACACTAAATTACATTAATTTTCTAAAATTTATTTTGAATTTATTTTAAATTAGTCATTTAAAAAAATAATTGTAAATGTCCACTGTAGATATATATATCATGGAGGATTGACGACGAAGATCAACAGAATCCCATATTTCTATGAGAGAGGGGGATCAATGATTGAGGGATGTTCATGGTATTTAAATATAATATTAAATCTCCACATATATACATACATGTGTGTACATATGGAATTGATTTTTTATCAACTTTGTGAGTTAAATTAGTTGTTAATAAGTTTCATTTTTTATTTTTTAGGAGCTAAGAGGAGAGGGGTCTCTACTCCATCAATGGAGCATGCCCATGGTTCACCTAATCATGGTATGGTTCACGCAATTTAATCAATGTACATGTACGTGTATTTATATGTATGAATGTATTTTTCATTTGATTATAAATTTGTATTTGTTTATGAAGCTTCTCTCTCGTCTCGAGAGGTTGGTGGTAGTTCAAATCCCCTTAGAGGGCCATCAATAAGTGCTAGCAGGTTGCGTGAAGGTGGTGATATTTACTCCCCCGGAGGCCAATCAACAGATGGTCGTGTTGGTTCTCAGCAGGTTCGTTCTGGTTCCCAACAGTTTCAGGGTGGGCAAGATGCTAGCCAACCACATCGAGGTTGCCATCAATTTGAATATTTTTTTCATTCAATTTGTACAAATTTGTTTACATATGTTTTTTCTAATATACAAAATTTTATATATTGATGCAGAGGCTGAAAATGCTCCAAATGTTGGTAAAAAAAGATGTAGGGCAAAACACTTCATTCAAGAAGAAGGTTTTCCACCCACCACGACTTATCCGGCCGACATTTTCGATATATTGTGGGAAAAAAACATATAGCAATGCACCTTAGAAAGGTGTCAACATCTTCATGCAAAATTGCAGAGAGATCTCGTGTCTTTGACTCTACCTGCTGAGAGTCGACAAAGCTTGGAAATAGTTACACATTATTTAGGCCAACTAGTAGATGTGTACCAAAAGCTTGGGGCAACCATGGATAATTTTATGGATGTCATGAGAAAAATAAAGGAAACAGTGATGGGTCTTGATAAATGGGAGGTTGTTAAAGAAAGAGTTACAACAACAATGGCAACGTCTATGTTTAATTTTAAAGAAGGGCCGAAAAGAAATATGTTAAAGGTGCAATATTTCAAGCACCCTGATATAGCTCACTATTTGTATGATAGACATCTTGCGGCTTATGGAAGACTCCCATGGAACGAAGAGGTTCCGATTTATTTTGCAAATGAAACCCAATTACAATGACCTTCCCTCTGAATTTTTTGGTCTTGGGAAAGGTCGATTGTGTGACCGTAGGGGCACTAGGCGTGATGCTGAGTTGCCTCGTCCTGAGCCACCATTGGTTAGTCAACCTGTTCGTGTCGAAACTTTGAGGTCAGAGATGGAAGCCACTTCTCAAATTAGTCGAGGAGCAAGGGATGCGATCACCGACAATGTTCACAGTGGATTGGGTGGAGTCGATGTTTTTCTAAATCGATAAAGAGCACGTGAGAATGCACGCGCCAATTTTGTGTATTATACAGATGAAGAGATTGACAACATGAGTGTTGAATATCTCAAAACAAATGCAAATAATTGTCGCAATGGTTGGCATGACCTAATTTTTCATGAGGAAGAGGGCATGGGAACAATACGTGTTAATGGTTAGGGTTCAATTATTTTAACACATACATACAATTTGTAATAAATACATATATACATACATTTATTTGTATACATTAATCTAGCAAAAATGTATCATTATATGTTAACACCATTTCTAGTTGTCACGCTTGATGAATGACGAAAATGTTAATATCACGTTCGGAGCCTCTGGTTCAAACAATCAAGATGGGTCTCACCATCAAGATATGTTGGCAAATGTTAGTGTTTTTTAAACTTGATATTTTTAAAATAAATAATTGTGCACACATGTATATTTTCATGTATATATAATAAAATGTTTTAACAGATTTCGATTCTGTCCGATGTTTTTGGGATGGCGGTACCTTCTTCTTCCTTGGGAGATGTACCTTCTACTTCATTAAGAGATGTTCCAGATCCAGTGATAATTCTGGTTCGTATACAATGTTAAAAGGCATGTGGTCGACTCTTGCATCGAACACTGGGTCGGTCAAGGTACTGGGATTAGAACATGAAGTGAGGTTTGTTATAGACGGAATTATGCGTTCGAAACCACCCATAGTTGGAACTGTGACTCCAGATGCGACAGAACCTTGCAACATAATATTTTAACGAGTAATGGTATTCAATCCAATGAAAGTAGAATGGTTGAATTGAGTTATTGATTGAAAATTTATCAGTTATTGTATGCAAATCTGTGGTTTTGTGTTTAGGGATAATTTTTCGGGAGCATAAAATTTGGCAATTACCAAAAATGGGATTCGTAAAGAATCCAAGAGGAATTGAACCATTAATATGTGTCCACTATGAAGGTTGCCATTCTGGTGGTATTATTAAATGAAAAGACTGTAATTTGTTGATGCAAGAAGCCATGGCTTCTTTGAAGAAGTATATAACTGGCGAAGTTGAGGAAATTAGTAACACTGGAGCCAATAAAATCACCACCGTCCGATTGCAATCCAACAAAAATCACATGCTTGATAGGGACCCATTGTCAAGTTTCATGGTTGCTGTGGGTATTTTGTTGGCCATGTTATTGTTTATAATTCTACTCTTCTATTTCAAGGTGTTTGCATTCATACGGTGTTATGTAGAAGACGAAGGGAATTCGATTCCGGTTCAAGAAGTTTATTTCTGGCTCCGTTCCAGCAAGAAATTCGAATAGGATATCTGAATGCATTGAGGGCATTTCATAAATATTTTTTTCTTTCTGCTGAATGAATTATTTCATTCAGATTGTGGGCCCATAACCCACAAATCCACGAGTTTGGAAAATATGCAATTTTACTGCATCAATGTGGGTTTAAGGAAATTGATTTAGTTTATTGTAATACCAATAAAAATTTGGTTAACATCTTTACAAAGCCTCTTGGAAAGGATAAATTCGACATATATAAGAATCAATTAGGTAGGGTAGAGAACACATTTCTCCATTAGGAGTACCGTGAGAATAATAAATAATTCTAGTATCTCCTATTATTAGAGCTTGTTATGTGTTGTTAGAATTATGTTATGATTGATTTCCCTAATTAGTAACAAGAATTTTGTTATGATTGATTTCCCTAATTAGTAACAAGAATTTTGTTATGATTGATTTCCCTGATTAGTACTATTATGATTGATTGTGCTAATTAGTAAAAAGAATTTTGTTATGATTGATTTCCCTAATTAATATTTGTCACTGTTGAGATCCCATATTCTGGGATGTTATTCAACTATATTGTAATCCTATATATTTACTTGATTGTTGGCTTGGTGAATGTAAGAATGAGTGCGAGTAGTCTTTGATGTGGGAGATGAAACTCATTTTCCCATAATTTCTTATTTCCATAAATTCTATTTTCTTAACCATGGAGATTCACATCCTGTGATGCTATTCAACTATATTGTAATCCTATATATTTACTTATTGTTGGCTTGGTGATTGTAAGAATGAGTGTGAGTAGCCTTTAAGTTTAACCATGGAGATTCACCACTTTATCACGAAGAATCCTAATATGTAAATGGAGTTTATTACAATATCATGGGCCAATACCACTCTTTATCAATAACACATGCCCAAAAAACTCATTTCATATCATATTTTTTCAATTAAGAGATTTAATTTAAAGGGAAAGAATACATAACTACTTTGAAAATAAATCTCATCCTTTCATTTGTATATGCTACTAATAATATTCTAAAATATTTTATGGAGGTTAAATCCCTACCATCCACTTAATTATTATTGATAATTAAATCAAAATTCTAAAAGCTCTATTCCAAAATAGACATGCCTATTGGCATAATTAACATATAGTAAAATTAACAATTTTTTTTATTTGATTTAAATTTACTTTAAAGTAAACTTACAATAAATTTTTAATTCTAAATACAACTTGTATTTATTTTTTTAATTACAAGGTTTGTAAGAAGACCCTAAACAATGTATATAAAGAGTACATGGCCTATTGACTCAATCAATTATATATATATATATGTGTGTGTGTGTGTGTGTGTAATTTCTTCAATTCTTAATATGAAGTTAACATGTAAAATTTAACATTTTATTAATTAAAAAAATTCTATATACATTCAACACTAAATATAGAGTTGTAAAATAACAAAAAACAATAAAAATAAAAAATTTCAATATCAACTACAATTAAGATATTTTAATATTTAAATCTACTTATTATTATTATTTAAAAATATCAAATAAGAACAATAAAAAGTATATAAAATATTGTGGTCAAAACATTAATTTGTGTAACTCAAGTTAAGTATGTAATTTTTTTTTGACATTCAAATAGATTTGATATATGCCATTGAGACACATTACATTAAAAAAATTGATATATTTTAGCCAACAAAAAAACCAAACTAATTATATTTTAGTTTTAACTTTAAAGTTATTGAGATCGAATATTTTAATATGATTTAAGAAAATTTCAGAAATAATTTGGACTTTTAAAACTCTGATTCCTCTTTGTGCATGACAAATCTATACTAATCTATACTAATCTTACCATATAATAATTTTACTATAGCTACCACTTACATCTAATATAATCTTATTTACCTTAAATTTAAATACTATTTTTATCTTATTTACCTTGAATCTACTCATTATTACTCTTTTTTTCTTAATTTAACCTAGCATACCTCAAGCAAATCCCAACCTTTTTTTATCTCATTTACCTTGAATCTACTCATTATTACACTTTTTTGCTTAATTTGACCCAGCATACCTCAAGCAAATCCCAACTTTTCCGGGTGATATGAGAAAATACAGGCACTCCTCTATTTTGTAATGTTGTGAAACAACATATGCACTACTCTGAAACGTGTTGCAATTTTCAGGATCTGTGATATTCTATATTGAAGAATAACGTTAGAATTGAGACACTGACTTGCGAACCGACTTTAATAAGCATTGAAACCAGTTTTCCTCTTCCTAACATTGTAGGAATCACATATAATAAGGTGGTTTAACATGCTTTATCCATTGCAAAAATTTACACTGGGGATTTACAATGTACATTGTAGGAATCACATAAATAAGGTGACAAAATCTAAGAATTTATTTAGGATAATGTGGTGGTTTTGTAGGACAAAACACATACTCTTCCTACAGATTTAATCAATTGATTGTATTTGTGACTTACTTTTCTATGAATAAACTGTTTCAAGGAAGGTTGAGACCTGACAAAGATGCTCATAAAACTTCAACCTAGATATAGGCTAAACTTTGCACTGATAAACTAACTACCCTATCAACTGAGACTAAACCGAGGACATAGTTACATGTATTTACAGGACAGAATTAAATAAATCATAAACCATTGTTTTCATGGATGAAGTGAAGGGAAGTCCATCAGAGTGTTTTTAATCACCGAAGTTGCGTTTCCGGAGGCTTCTAGCATATTCCAGCAACCTGTCAGGTTGCGGAAGTGCCTTCTGTACACAGGGTTGTTCGAATATCTTCTCCATCCATTCATTCATGTGAGGGCATTTGGAAGTATCAGGGAGCTTCAAATTTACAAGGCATTCGGCTGCCCGCAGCCAGGACACATAGGGTGCAAGCACGATATCAACGAAGCCTATGTGATCTCCAGAGAAGAAGGGTTGTCCGAGAGAGATTGTGGCCAGCGTGTTGTCCAGTCGTATGAATTCTTCCACCAATTTTACCTTTGCTTTTTCCTGTTCCTCGCCTTTTGTTTTCACAATGCCACCGATGATGGAAAGAACCTGAAATCATTCAACAGCAAACTCAAACTCATGGGATCATCTTAAAGGGTAGAAACCCTACAAAACACCCATAATAAAAAAAAAATGAAAACAATGATATCGTTTTTATGAGACCTGTAATAAATTCAAGTCGACCATGAATATACGGTGTTTGTCGATTGCTCTTTAGAAGCTCAGTGGAAGAAGATTTTCACAGAAAATATTTAGATCTTGTGGAATATTAATGGTATCAAGACTAGAAATAAGTGTAACTATGAACTAGTTGGTTAGAGTTTACAAGGTTAAGATAATATTTAAATTATGAGTGGTAGATCAATTGGTTTATGTAGGGTTTAGTTGGTTCAAATTTCATGATGGGAGGGACTTTTGGGGAATTGATTTTTAACACAAACATGTTAAGGCTTACATAGCCGATTAAGATCATATCTCACCCATGAAGTTGTTGATTAAGATCATATCTCACCCATGAGGTTTATAAAGTACATTAAGATCATAATAGTGTCATCTTTATTTTAGTGGGTCTATGAACAAGCAAGTTAGAGTTTACATGCTGGATTAAGATCATATTTAACTCATGAGGTATATACCAATTAGTGTGTGTAGGGTTTAATCCTCACTGGATCACAGGTTCAAATTTTATGGGGAGGGATTGAGGATAGGAGCCACCTTTAAAGAGAATCAAAACTGGTGGGTAGATTGTTCTTCCATCCAACATTGGGGTTAGCTCTAGCCTAGGCTCAGCCTAGTTTAAAAACCAAAAACTATCATCTTTTATGTCCATGCAAATTCTTAATAACAATTTCAATAAAAGAAGGTTTTCAACCCAAACATTTCCACTTTGTGTAAAAAATAAGTAAACCTATGAAAAATAAGCTGTTGGGTTTACAAGATATCTTAAGTTCATAAGAGTTTCATCTTTATTTTCAGAATTTTGACAAGGAAGAACAATGACAAATAGCAACAAAGTCAATTATAAAAGATTGAAGATTTTCTCACTACCTAATAGTTGAAGGAAAGAGAAGATAGAAGTTTCAAAATTGTGGAAATAGAGTTAATACCCTATTGACATAAAGATGATATAGCATTTTAAAACTTATACTGAATTTGTTCAAATTTAAAGCAGTAGTGTACTAATGGTTAGATATTTTTGTCAGCTCTGTAATCTGTAGAGATAGAGTATTTTAGTGTTTTAGGATTTGCAGAAATTGAGTGTTTTAAGATGTTTTTCAGAGTGCAAAATTTATCTATACAATCAAAATACGTTTTAAACCGTTTAAATTCACAATCAAACCAAAAATTCTATAGCAAAATTCAGAAAAGAAAAGAAAAAATACATCAATGGAACTTCAACAACAGTCTCATACAAACCAAATGATTTTGACCAGAGAGCATATTCAATGTTGAATAAGACATGGTATTTAACTTTATAACAATACCTTTTTATCAATGAAATCGGCCCAAAACCGAGCCAAAGCCCGATCGTAAGCATCTTTAGGCAAGAAATCAACTCCATCTTTAGATGGCCAGGTTTCGTCGATATACTCTACGATTATCAACGATTCCGGTATGGCCCTCCCATTGTGAATCAGCACTGGCACCGTTCTCAGAGCAGGATTATAGAGCTGCAGAAGCTGGTCCATTTCATTCGAAGTATCGCTCTCCACGATTTCATAATCGACACCCTTGAACTCTAAGGCAAGAACCACTCTCATGCAGAAAGGGCTGGACCAAAGTGTCAAAAGCTTTACGTGATCTTCCATGTAATAATTCTCCTCCCACAACAAACACTCAACACCAATTTTTATATTGAAAATTCCAAAACACTTTCATTCTTGGTTTGAATTGATTTTTGAAGATGATCTTTATCTCGATTGTAAATAAACAAATACTCAATATCAATTTTCATTTTGAAAATTTCATGCTTGATTTGATTTTTGAAAATCTAAATTGTAGAATTTTAGAATATTTAATGTAACTGAGATTTGGAAACCTTGTCTATCTATTCCCTCACCCCAAATCTTTCAGCCATATTCATTGAAAGGAACCGGAGTCTTGTAATTGATTTTTCTCAGTGTACGATATTCGGTGAGAGCACTGTTGCTTTTCTTCTCAGGCATCTATATGACGTTTGTCTCTCTTTTCCTGATGCCCTGCAATTTGCTTTGGCTACTTTTTCTTTTTGCCTGTCTTTCATTCTATTTTCCTGGTAAGGATATGATGTATCAATGCAAAAGGACTGGAGCCCACTAGGGAATAGAAGCGAGAATTTGTTTTATGGGATTCCTGATCCAGAACAGCACGTTTCGTTGCAGGAGAGCCAAGGTAACAACTAGTGGTTTATAATGTCAACCAATCAATTCTATGGGAGAGCGAAGAATTGTTTTATGGGATTACTTTGGCTTCTTCCGGTCTGAAAAGACAGATTATCAGATTTGCAGAGACTGTGCACAATAAAACAACTCGCTTCAATGTTCCCCGAACCTTTTCTCTTTTAGGTGGCTCTCCACCTGAAATAGAAATATCGATTATCAAATAAAAGTGAGAAGAGAATATTGAAAAAATCGAAGAAGTGTCGAGGGTGCTTTCGTTTTATAATTTCCTGATTTCTCAGTATTCATTAGCTACAAGGAATCCTCGTTTGAACTTTAATTTTTAATGGCTTTTACACGTTTTCACAAGGCATAAAAAGCTATGCGATATTCGACCTAGGTATTCTCGATGTCTTCCATAAGTTGATGATGCATGCAGTATTTTCTTTCTATATTATTATTTGAGAATTATTAATTTAAAATTAATGGTATATATGGTGTTTTTGGTGAGTTGATGATGGTGTTTTTTTAATATATATATATATATTTGAGTGGGTTGATTTATTTTAAAATAAAAATGATGAAGTCAAGTGGGTTTGGTTATCGTGAAGAGTGTGCTGTTAAGACACTCCTTATGTTAAGGGTTGATGTGGCTATGTTAAAGGTTCTTGTGGGAGAGACGACTGATCCCTGGGTGATTTTGACTTTGACGGCTTAAATGTCTCTGTGTGGTGGTTTTTCAGACCATAGGTATTTTGAGTGCTTAGATGCCTCTGGGTGCTGTTTCTCAGACCATAGGTTGTTTGGCCCCTGGGTGCAGACCATAGGTTGTTTGGCTAGAAGTCATCTAAGAACCCACATTATCAAGCAAACAAAAATGATGAAGTTTTCAATTAGTAACTTTTTAGAGGAGAAGTGCTTTAATAATACTTAGGGCATAAGAGCATTTTCATAAAACTTTTTCACATTTTCATACTAATTGCTTTCCACAAATTTTTATTAATTTCATTTAAAAAGTATTTTCAAATTAATTAAATTTTTATAATATTATTTATTTATTTTTATGCGATATTTATTTTTATGTGGATATGTCTATTTATTTTGAAATAGGATTTCAAAAAAATTAATTTAATTATATATAATTATTAAATGGATAATAGGGATTTAACCTCCACAAAATAGTTTAGAATATTTAGAGTAATATATACAAATTAGTGGTTGAGATTTATCTTCAAAGTAGTTATGCTCTTTTTATTCTTTTAATTAAATTGATTAATTTAAAAAAGTTATATGAACAAATATACGGGCATGTAGTATTGAGAAGTCATGGTATTAGCCCAAGATATTGTAAAAAAGCCTATAGTGAAGCTAAATTTTCAAGGTGAAGAATCTTGGTCCATGTGTATACACGTTTAAGTTATATACTAATGCAACCATATAAATTAAATGGATGGTAAAAGCCAATAGGCATCAATCAATTATAAGAATCAAAATACTTAATTCATCTCTAGTCACTAAAATTTCAAAAAAAAATATTAAAAACTAAATAAAATATTATTATTATTATTATTAATTATAAAAATAATAATTTATAAGTTAAATATATATGCATTAAAAAAAAGCTTTGAACACCATTCTTAATCCTAGAGAATGAATTATCAATAAGGCATGCCCAAAAAAACATAATTCACTTTAAATGAAACTTGTTCATATGACATTTAAAAAAAAAAATTTAATGGATTTAATAAAAATGGAAAAAAAGAGCATAACTACTTTGGAGATAAATCAAGACCTTTGATTTTTGTATACTATTATGAATATTCTAAAATATTATGAGGCTAAATCCTTACCATCCACGTAATAATGATGGATAATTAAATTAAAATTCTAGAAGCCCTATTCTAAAATATGTGTGACATAATTAATTATTTTTGTAATTAATAATTTTTTATTTTGTAATTTGATTGTATTACTTTGAAAATCATATATTACATTGTTGATGGTCCTCTTAAAAAAATTTAGGAGGCACATTCGACAAAACCAGAACCAAACTTTGGAAGGTGTATGATGAAACTAAGTTTCTACCAAAAAACCTAAGAGTGATAGAAAAACATAGGAAACTACATAACTAGAACTCTTGTAATAAACAACATGAAGAAAATCATAACAAATAACCATGTCAGGAGTATGATGATGTTACAAGTGTTGGGTCTTGTGCACTCATATCGGGAGGCACTAGGGACTTGAACTCATACTGTAAGTGTTTCTCCATGTGAGGCAAGCAAGCATCTAGTTGTCTAGACTCGCCTGCATACACCATTGGTTCCTTTAGATGTCATTTAGAAATGAAATAACATCATTCATGTATTCATGTTTCTCCCTAATAACATGTCCCAAAAATGTATTAAGTTTCTAGTGGAGAGTAATAGCACAGATAAATTGGTTTGTCCTACCCCTCGTATAAAAAAGCCCAGGAAGCGAGGGGGAAACTTCATCCATTAGTTTAGAATTTGAGTATGCATTTTTTTCTTGACTAATATTTCTCTCCAACCATTGGATTTCTTCCTGGGTTCCTGGAAAGTTCGTAGAATGGTATACAATAACCACCTCTTGGGCATGTACCTCAGGCCGAGTCCAATATTGTGGCCTTGCCCCCCCAACTCCACTCCAAATCCACCCACATTATCATGGCATAATGACCCTGACCACCACTAAAACACCACAACACCATGATGTACAACAACTCCATCTCCTTGAATTCCAGACTAAAAAAATCCATTTAAAATAATATTAAGGGTTTTGAGGAATATCAGATTCTCACCCCATAGTCCCTTCCTTAGACGAGAGGATCATGACCACCTAGAACACCCCTCCCACCAGATAATTACACTGAGTCCTGAACCAAAGTTGCTCAGCAAGCCATTAGCTTAACTAAACACCAACAAACTAATGTAAAACACATGAGATCCAAAATCCCTAAAACACCCAACATGAACAACTCAGAGTATCCCCCAACAACACAAAAAATTGACTAACATGACCGAGACCACACTAGAAGCAACAAAAAATTGAGAAACAAAATAGTTGAGGCTAGAGAAATATAATTACCTTAGAATTTTCATGAGATAATATTGTGGCTAACCTTTGATGAAACCCTATCCAACTTATTGTGCCTTAGAGTTTCAACATCCTCTAAGGGATGCTTGAAAACCATCCCGAACCGTTAAATTCTGATGTTCCTGACTTGAATTTCAACTCTAGGAAACTTATCCAGTTCTCGATGAGACCAAAAAAAAGGGATTGACATACATTGTAACACACAATTGTTGTAGGAAGATAGACTTGTCAAAATCAAGTTAAAACTTCCCAAATATCCAACCATTGCTTCAACCAGTCATCCACATAGCTTAGTAAGGAAAATCTCCCTCGTAGGTTTGTGAATCACGCCTGCATCTCGAGAAATTGATTTTCAAGGTAAATGATATCGTCTCTCCACAAATAGAGTATGGAGGATCTATTTGGAATGTCACAATCCATTTGTTTGATTCTAATAATCTTTCACTCATATCATGCATGGGAGGGGGGGGGGGGAGCGGGGGGGCATGCTACCCCCCACTTTAATTCCCTCAAGAGTTGGTTTAGTGGCGGGCACCCCCCAGAGCTTTGTTGACATGTGTTCATGCACCTCCATCGAGGATAATTAATAATAATTTAAAATAAAGTTATAATTTAGTTACATTTTATGTGGAAAAAATAAGAGATGATGTGTGTGGTGTTTGGGTAGCTGAAAACTTGAGTGTCACTAATCTATTATGTGTAGATGATGTTCTATTGTTAGATGATGGATATTATATAGACATAGATTCAATCAAGGTATTTTTAGTCTATTTCATAAGGCTACAAGCATGATGGTAAATGAACAAAAGTCATCGATATCTCTTAATGGATTAAATATGGACGAATCTAAATATGCACAAAAACTTATCCCTTTTCACATTCAAGATATGGAAGAGGGTATGAATTATTTAGGTTTCTATTTAAAGAAAAAATGATTATCAAAAAGTGGATTGGAAGTGGCTGGTTGCAAAGATAGGAAAAATAATAAATTATTGCTGTTTCAGGTGGTTGTTTAGAGCACGAAGGCTAGTTTTGATCAAGTCAGTCTTAGAAGTTATTCAAGTCTTTTGGATGCCCTTGTCCTAGATCCCTATAGGAATTCCAACATTCATCCACAAAATTATGTAGCGTATTTATTTGGTTGGGCGGAAACAATGGGAGATTTTTTCCATGGGCCAGATGGGATAAAAGTTCCTTGCCAAAGATTTAGGGAGGGTGGGGTTCAAAAAGTTTACCTTCTTTTGCAAAATCTCTTGCAATGATGTTTGGATGGAGATGCTCAACATAGAGAGTCTATCAACGAATGTCTCCTTTAAGATTTATATTTATCACAAATCATCTAATGCATGGGTTCATAATCCAAATAAAAAGAGATCAAATATGTCTATCATGTGGAAGGTTGTCCTCTCAACTTTCTTGGTTGTGGAAGAGGGTTTGGCATGGAAAGATGGAAATGGGTAGAAAGTATAGATCAATAAAGACCCCTAGGTAGGTTGTGGAGATAACTATCACCTTCCATGGGATATGATACAATTTATACATGACCAGGGCAGGTATACTCTCTAATAGGTTACTGATCCTCTGTGATCCTCAATATGGTCCCAAGGATGATGCACTGAAAAGCACATCAATTTATGTTCGGAATTTCGGGAGTTATGGAAAAATTAAACTTTGGCTCTTAACACAACTCGTGACCATATAAACGAGGATGAGGAAGATCCTCTTTGTTGGTTTCACTCCTCATGCACGAGATACATTCCAAAAGATGGTTATGTGTATATCAACATATTTAGGCAACTTGTTGTGCTAGATTAGTGGTGGAAAATTTTATGGAAACTAAAGTGTCCTCCAAATCACCTTTTTATGTGGTTTCCGTTAGAAAAAAAGACCCCAAATTGGGACCATCTCCTAAAGAAATGCATGTAGGTCCTAGGTTGGTGTGCATTATGTAAGAATGCTCTACTAAAATCTGAATCTCGCCTTTTATTATCTTTCTCGTTTGCGGAGTCTGTCTGGAATTCGATCAGAGAAAAAATGGGAGGAGTCATGATTTGGGTCGAGGTATCTATTTAGGAATCCTGATAGAATTGGTGGGAACAGGTGAACTCGAAGCATCTTATAATTTTGCCTCCTTTGGTTTGCTAGGGCATTTGGACAACGAGGAACAATTTTTTTTTAAAATATTTGTCAATTATTGCTGAAAGAGTGGTAGCCAAAGTATGTGCGAATTTTGAGCTTCTCCATGTGGAAGAAGGCTCACATGCTCCTTGGGTAATTTTTGCTGAAGAGGTGGATAAATCCTATCCATGAGATTTTTTTGATGGATCAACATTAGAGAATGGAGACTATGGTGGTGGGGCAGTCCTATACATTCATGAAATCATCTCTTTAAACTTCAAAGTGGTTTGGGGAGGGGTGCAACTAACTATGCGAGACTTCTCAGACATAAAACCTTTGCTTATATATTGGACAACATCGAATTGATTATTTTTGGTTTCTTGTGGCATATGTGGTTTTATCAACATTGTTATGTATAGTTCTCAATTTCTATGATACTTTTATATAGCCTTAATGGTTGTATTTTCATGTTTTAATCAAAACATGCATAAGGATACTATAAGATGGATGTATTTTTGGTTCGATTTTAAAATGTTTCTTGATCTGTTCTGAGAGATATAATGTTTATGGTGACATTTTTTCTCTCACAGTGTGCTCTAAGCACACACAGATGTAATTTTATTTTCACTAATAAAATTACAATTTATTCTTTGGAAAAAAAATAGTTAATTTTTATAATTTTTTAAAATTTTAACAAAGAAAGATATAAAATGTGTGTTTTGATGTTTATGATGAATTTATGTCTATCAAAATTATACCTACCATTTAATTTATATTCTCTGACTCTATTTATCTACCTATAAAAATAAATAAAATAAATTTAATTAAATTATTAAAAAAACCTCGAGGATTATGCATTAATTTGAATAACTAGCAATTGCACCATATGTTGCAAAAGAAACGTTGTAAGAAAATAGCATAGGAAAGAGTAGCCTATAAGAAATAAGAAGGCAATAGCATAGGAAAGAGTAGCCTAGAAGAAAGAAGATGTTGCAGAGAACAAGTCATCTTGAAGGAATGAAAGGAAAATTTTGCTTCCATGGACGCAAGTCGTGGAGGTTTCAAAGATATTGATGATAAGAGTTATCAACCAAAAAATTTTGTTATAGATTTTGAAATACTCAATTGGGGGTGAAAACATATATGTAAACCAACATAATATGTTCACATATATACAAATTTTGTTATAGAAATTGAAATAGGAAATTTGGGGTGAAAATCCTTTGGTGATTAATAATCTAACACGTAAGTCAAATAAGATATTTTAAATACATTCAAGTACAATCTATCTAGCATAGATGTCAATAAAGAGAATTTTTATTAACAAAAATAGAGTTTACTTCAAGTTCATCTACATATTTTAAATACATTCAAGTACAATCTATCTAGCATAGATGTCAATAAAGAGAATTTTTATTAACAAAAATAGAGTTTACTTCAAGTTCATCTACATATCTGAGTGGCAATTGCATGTTTATAAGAAATTGTATACGAAGAACAATAGTCTTGGTATACAAGAAAGTGAATATCATTTTAATATGGGGACATTTTTGGAAGGAGATATTGTTCTTTGTGTTATGGTTTATTTTCTTAACTTCAAACTTGGTTTATTCTTTCTCTATATACATAAGAAAAAAAATACAAAGTAAATTCACAAATTTAAGTTATAGTTTTATATTTCATAATTACAAATCTAGTTCCTTATTAAAATATTTTACACATCCTAGGTTATTCTAAATTGATCAAGAATATAGAATTATTAGGGTGGTGTTCTATGTGCACTAAAGTTCCCATGAGGTCCATCACAGTGTATGGAGTTCATTGCAACCTTGGATATATTCTGTGAGTTGTTGTGATTTTTTGCTTGTAGCTACAACTTAGTTTTGGTTTTCACCTAGCTATCATGATTCAAAGATTTGTTATAATCTTAGATCCTTATAGCATTATATATATTGTGTGAGTTAATGTGATGTTTTGTTTGTCACAATGATTCAAAAATAAGTTATTATACCACAATATTGACTTTCTTGTTTTCTGTTTTGTTTATCTTATTAAAATATTTTACACAGCCTAGGTTATTCTAAATTGATCAAGAGTATAGAATTATTAGGGTGGTGTTATATGTGCACTAAAATTCCTATGAGGTCCATCACAATGTATGGGGTTCATTGCAACCTTTGATATATTCTGTGAGTTGTTGTGATTTTTTTCTTGTGGCCACAACTTAGTTTTGGTTTTCACCTAGTTATCATGATTCAAAAATTTGTTATAATCTTAGATCCTTATAGAATTATATATATTATGTGAGTTAATGTGATGTTTTGTTTGTCACAATGATTCAAAAATAAGTTATTATTCCACAATATTGACTTTCTTGTTGTCTGTTTTGTTTATCTTATTAAAATATTTTACACATCCTAGGTTATTCTAAATTGATCAAGAGTATAGAATTAATAGGGTGCTGTTATATGTGCACTAAAATTCCCATGAGGTCCATCACAATGTATGGGGTTCATTGCAACCTTGGATATATTCTGTGAGTTGTTGTGATTTTTTGCTTGTGGCTACAACTTAGTTTTGGTTTTCACCTAGTTATGATGATTCAAAAATTTGTTATCATCTTAGATCCTTATAGCATTATATATATTATGTGAGCTAATGTGATGTTTTGTTTGTCCTAATGATTTAAAAATCATTTATTATACCACAATATTGACTTTCTTATAGTCTGTTTTGTTTATGAACCTCTTAAAAAAACCAGAGGAACATTTGATTTTACAGTGTGATCTCTCCAGCATGGGTGGGGGTTCAACTTAGTCTTTTGTTAATCACATAGTTTCAATTTTGTAAAAATATAATCTAAAATAAGGACTGAGAGGGTTTTTTCTTTTGTAAGCTAAAATTATGTAGTGAGAAACATTGTTTAAAATTTCATAATAAAAAGTTGAGTAAGTTTGACATCATATAATATGAAAAATTTTAAAAGCTAAAATTAAGTAATTAAAGATATGTATCTAGTTTTTTTTTCAAATGAAGAAAAAGTATGTATGTAGTTACAAACTGTTATGTAGTGACAAACTATTACAATTAAGTAATTAAAGGTAAATTTAGTGTTATTTAAGAAATGAGAATTATGAACATTCATCATTATTTCTAAAGATAAATATGTCGTGAAATAATTTGGAAATTTAAAAAGATCACATATTTTAAAATTTTTCATTATTAATTTAATTTTTTTATATATTAAGAAATACTACTCATGAATAATAAAACAATTGTAACATAAATAATATATAACAAAAAAACCATGTATTTTTGGAATAATAAAATAGTTGTAACAAAAATAATATAGAACATGAAAAACTATGTATATTTGTATGTATGAAATTTAGATACATTTTATTAAGTGAAATTTTAAAAGAATAATGGTTATAAACATTTAAAAATAATTTTATTAAATAATTAGTTTAGATCTATATTATTGATGAGAGGTATCAATGAGGTTTGCATATCAAGACATTTGATCCCTCTTGGCTCATGGTAGATCTAGAGTTAGGCCATATTAATTTCCCTCTTTAGATAAACCACATTCCACATGAATACCATGAGTCAATACCATGGGTTGTTTTTATAGTTTAATAAATAATTTTATTAAATAATTAGTTTAGATCTATATTATTGATGAGAGGGATCAATGAGGTTTGCATATCAAGACATTTGATCCCTCTTGGCTATTGGTAGATCTAGAGTTAGGCCATCTTAATTCCCCCCTTTACATAAACCACATTCCACATGCATACCATGAGTCAATACCATGGGTTGTTTTTATAGTTTAGTATTATTTTTATTTTTTATTTGACCTAGTTAAAATGTTCATTACAATATGTCAATTTTTTTATTTAATTTACTTTTATTTTTATTTTTGTTTAATTTGACAAAGTCACCAAATCCTAAATTCAATAACTTATTAAAAAAAAAAAAAAACTAACATTATAAAAAACATATATAAAACTTTAAGTTGTGAATCTAATGGCCTAAAACAAATTTTAAAAGAATAATGGTTATAGACATCTAAAAATAATTTTATTAAATAATTAGTTTAGATCTATATTATTGATGAGAGGGATCAATGAGGTTTGAATATCAAGACATTTGATCCCTCTTGGCTCTTGGTAGATCTAGAGTTAGGCCATCTTAATTTCCCCCTTTAGATAAACCACATTCCACATGAATACCATGAGTCAATACCATGGGTTGTTTTTATAGTTTAGTAAATAATTTTATTAAATAATTAATTTAGATCTATATTATTGATTAGAGGAATCAATAAGGCTTGCATATCAAGACATTTGATCCCTCTTGGCTCTTGGTAGATCCAAAGTTAGGCCATCTTAATTTCCCCCTTTACATAAACCACATTCCACATGCATACCATGAGTCAATACCATGTGTTGTTTTTATAGTTTAGTATTATTTTATTTTTTATTTGACCTAGTTAATATGTTCATTACAATATGTCATTATTTTTATTTAATTTACTTTTATTTTTACTTTTGTGTAATTTGACAAAGTCACCAAAACCTAAATTCAATAACTTATTAAAAAAAAAACTAACATTATAAAAAACATATATAAAACTTTAACTTGTGAATCTAATGGCCTAAAACATTTCAATCGTCTAACATTTGATCAAATGGCTCATACATTGACACAGTGGCACTTAGGAAAGTTGTTTTCAAATAAGAACGTCTTACGATGTAATTATAGATTGGTAAAATATTCTTAATTACTAATATTTATAATATAAATATGTTTTTGTTAACCGTTGCTACCGTGATCTTACCAGCAAAATTGTGATTAAAATTATATAATGTTAATGTAAAACAATACATATAAAATATATATGTATTATAGGAAATATATGTGTTATATCATTACTGTGAAACAGCGTGCATGCATTTCAGTGTTTATAGAAAAGTTAAAAAATGCTCAGTTGCTCATTCCGAAGGCGGAGTAAGAAATAATGCTTGGGATGAAAAGCAGAGGTGATATGCAGAACAGCTCCCCACCACCTTAACGATGACATAACCATCAAGAAACATGACGCCTTGACATTTCAATATTATAACATAGCCATATCTAGTGCGTTAGTGGGTTGTATTGTTGAGGTAAGGTGGTTTTTGGTTTTCGTTTTAATAAAATAAAATTTTCCCATTTAAATTTATTTATTATTTATTTATTGTTGTTATTATTAGAAAGATTTTTTGAGTTTTTGGTGTTTTTTTTAAAATAGATTTATAAAATGTGAATTTCAAAGTTTTAATTTTTAAAAATAAGACTTTAAAAATATGAACGGTGGAAATGAAAATTAGAATCCTCCACTTTAATCAAGGTAATGAAAAACTAAGATGTTTGAAATCTTAATTTATATGTTTTTAAAGACTTCTCATAGTTTTAGGTGTCTCCTTATCTCTAATCGTGTAGCATTAGTGTGTTTCTCACAAATGGCACAATCATTTTGGTGATGCTTTTTTCGACTACGCCTCACAACTCAATACGTGTTTCAAACTATCGTAGATAAGTTATATAGCTAAAACTAAACTTAATTCAAAACTCAAGTGTATATTTTTTCTCAACTTTACTTCGAGTCACAAGTTTAAATTCACAATTTTAATGCTTCAAAATTAAACATTGATAGAGTTTGTCTTCATTAACATCCATGTGTTATCTTTCATTAATATTCATCTTCCACATATAAACATAAATCATACACCACTGTAGCATCCCCTGACCTTACTCCAAACTCATATTTATAAGAACTACAATTGCAAAGTTTCCTTGGATCGATTCGAGATTCTATCTGATTCACCCAACTGTATATGATAAATACACACAAAAATTCTATCCAAAAGGGTTTCTTCTACGTCATCCACTCTATCGCAATGTTACCCACATGATTCGACTATTGGGACAATCTGCTGGTTTTCCTTCCAACCGAGTGGTTGGAAGAGCAACCATACTCTTCCTTCATTTTGGATGTAGCTCCATTTATCCCATCTGTTTCGTCGTGTATCTTGAATTCTACTCACTTTGTTTTGTTGGTTATTGAAATATATGTTGTGTGTTCTTATGTACCCCTAATTAACTCGTCTACTCCTTGAGTATATGAGGCATGGGGAGGCCAAGGGGCATGCCCATTAGCTTTCAGTGACATACTAGGGCACTATATGTTGAGATGAACCTCGCACGATTGTTTCATCAAATCATTCTTTAGGTGAACCTATCCATGGTTCGTTTAATTTCTCACCCACTTTAGTTTAGTCGACCCATGATTGTTCAAACTATTTCCCACTTTGGTTTGGTTTTTCTGTTGGACATTGGGTTCAACGCTCCCTGTGTGTTTCGCGACATGGACTAACCGCCTCTCGTGGATCTTAACTCTGGCGATTGTAGCGGAGACTAATGCCTGCGGGTTTTGGTCTAATAGAAATCATGATTCCAACATCTTCTTGAGGTCATCATGATTGTGTTTCCATTTACATAACAAGGAGGCATGTTCCCATCACATGCTACCTTGTCTCAGCCCAATGTGTGTCCACGCAGTGCCATAAGTGGGCTTGTCATGGGAATGCATTCCATGTCATGCCCATGCCCTATAACAACCATCTCACCAAGTCAAGTAATATTCGTTGGGAACACATGCCCACTGCCATGCCCAATCATGACACTTAGTTGTCTTGTGCACCTGTGTTGCCTAAATCAAACAAAAACTCCAAATTTGTCTAAATGACACAACTATCATTGCATTTCTTTCTATATCCATGTCATCGAGTTGACACACCTTCGGTTAAGTGTGTGATCAACCTGAGGGCCTTACATCATCCCTCACATAAAATAACCAATGTCCTTGACAATGATCCAATCCATAACTTCCTTAGTCACAAATTCAAGTGTCACATCATGAAGTGTCACTCCCTTGATAATTCCTCTAACTACATCTACCAAAATCACTCCTTCATGTCCTTTGTGTGTTGGGTCCCCTTACGGTTCTTGGATAATTATGTATTTAATCTTATCATCGCACCAAGCTCGACAAGAAATCACGTCGCTTACAAAAGTGTGATATCCTCTAATCACAAATCATCCAAGTAACCCCATCACATATGCTCTCCAATTTCATGTGGTACCCTGAGGGAACCATGCATATGAATCACCATATAACTGCAATAATGAGCTAATGATTGTCATGGATCACTATGAAGGTGACATGTGTTAGTCATGGTGACCACCACCTCCTTATCAAAATCTCATTTGACTTGCCGCAATTACTCCTCCAAGCATCTCCATAATATATCTCAACAATGGTGGGTGATAACAACTTGCCTTTTACTTCTTGCACAAGAATCACCAACTCCAAATCACAGGCCAACCTCCTCCTAAATCATTGTAGCTGATACGACCTCCTCCTTAGCCCAATTGTACCGGGGTAAGTTCTCCTAGTTACATACCTAGATGATAGGTTCCTTCATCATGTCCTCACTAGAATTAATAGGCACCAGTTCATCCTCTCTAAATGATCCACTCTCAACTCCAAGCTCTCAATAATGTCCACCAAGACTATCACAATGTGTGTATGCTTCAAGAAAAGAGTATCCATCATATCCATTTTCTCACATAATTCCATTTGGAGTTGTTGATCTACCCTACTAGACATCTGAATAGAAGTCATCCTAGTAGCTAAATCAATTGCTCATTTTAAGGTCTTCACAAGAATTGGTTCATATCTCAATGGAATGAAGAAACATCCCATGTGGGAAATGGATATTTATCTCTCTGTAATCAAGAAATATTGTCCCAATACCAACTCATAATCATCTAGATGCACAATGGTGAAGTTTTTCCTTCCCTTCATTCTCCAAAATGAATGATTACATCCTCAACTGTCCTAATTGCATGTATCTCTCCCAAATTAACTACCTTGAAGGATGCGTAGATGGGCTTGAATCTCAATCCAAGTTCCCTCACCACATCCTCCCTCATAATGTTATGTATAACTCCATTTTCAATCGTAGCTACCATCTAAATGCAATTAAGATATATAGTCAAAAATCCATGTCATGTCGTGTCCTTGTATTGTTTTGTTGTAGCCTTATTCATAGATTCTACACCTAAAATGTTTAATACTTCAAATGTTGGCACATGCAATTTCTCCAATTCACCCACTTACTGCTTAATGGAAAATTATTCTCCAAAAACTCTTTTGCATGTATCCGGCATGAAAGGGGATTCTTATCCATTGCGTTACCTACTTTCTTTGGTTCATCATCTCTTGAAGAATTATTTCCTTGGTCCTTATTCTTCTTTCCCTTATCACCATGACTTCCTTCTTCCTTGCTTCCAAACATCCCTTCCTATCAAAAATAGGAAAGTTTATTTTCTGCAATGGTAGCCTCTATAATTTTTAAAACATTCTTGCTCCTCCATTCAATATGATCCCATGGTTTAAATACATTGATGAAATGGTACAATTGGTCTTCATATGAATTCTCTATGATATTCAACATAAGGCCTGTAAACTCCTTGATGTATGCATGAATCATTCCCATATGATTAAAAGCCATAAGATGACTCATGGAAAACCATTCTTCATTCCTTGGAATAAACTACACATATAAATCTACCTTCATTTCTAACCACATGGAAATCATCTCCATGATACGACCAACTACCATGTCATCCATCTTGGTTCTCCACCACAAATTCATTATTAGTGTAAGATACATAGTTGCACCATTCACCTCCTCATCATCCAAGTACAAACTAATCTAATACAAGCACTACTCCACATCCCAAAATAAATTTCACTTCTTGTCACTTCTAGTCCCATCATATGATTCAAGTTCCTTGATCTTCACTCTCACTAAAGTCTCATATGATCCTTGTCCTACTACCTTATTCATCACTACAATCATGTCTTCTTTCTCTTAGGTCAAGGCTAAAATAGAAGCCACCTCATAATCTAAGTGCTTCAAATGATATCCCCATGCATCATCACAAGTTTGTTCCATTGTCAGTGTCAACTCCTCAAATTCACTGATCCCACGAAGAAATAATTCCCTCATAGATTCTATATATGTCCTTATCTCTTTAGACACAACCTCATGTGCTTACATATCATCCATTATCTGGACCATTTTTTCTTCCATAAAGACAATACTCTCTACAACTCTAGAGCCTTCTTAACTTCCAATTGATCTAAAGTTTGTCATCTCAATTTATGTCATGGTAACCTGCATCTGCTCAGATCACCTTTCTTTTAATATACTCTGATATCCTCTATGCTATGATACCACTTGTCATGCCCATAAAAACTTCTCATATTTTTAGGAATCCTTGAATCTATTTGTAACAACCCCAGGGTGATTTTCAATGTAAATAAATTAAACCAAGGTCATGGGACACATATTCCAAGCTGAATATAGTGGAAAACACTATAGTGGGCATCACTTGTGGTTTATTATTTGATATGGAAATTGGAAAAGGAAAAAGATAATAAATGATAATTTAATATGATAAATAAAAGAAAATTGGAGAAAAGGGAGATGAAGAGACATAAATATGCATGCAAGGGAAAATGGAAAAAATTGAAGGAAAAAAAAAATGAAAAGGAAACAAATGGAGAGGGGGAACATTCTATGCCTCTCTTAGTCACTCTTAGTTAGTCTTTCTCTCTTAGTCACTCATACACTCTTACACACTTAGAGCATTCTTGGAGCATTCTAGCATTCACTTGGATTTGGAGAGAGAAAGCACTTGGAAAGAAGCAAACAAGCAAAGGAATACGTGGGAAGAAAAAGAGAAGGTTGGAAAAGAAACTACAAAAGTAGAACAACATAAGTAATATGTTGCATGTGCGATTTCGTTTGTGAGATTTGAATGCATGGTACATGCATTTGGTTATTTGGTTGCTTTGTTGTCATTGAAATGGGATTTTCCTAGATTGACAATGGTTTCAACCTTTGCTTACCATTTCTTAGATAGACATAGTGTAGTGGGTTCTTTGTTCTGATTGAGATTTGGATGGAAGATAGACTTTGAATCTTGGTGTGCTGATCTTGCAAAAATTCCCAAGGGTCAAGGGTGGAGATGGGATTTCTCCTGGAACTCTTGATGGATGGGTGGAGACAAGAAAATTCCTCTGGGTATGGTGAAGAATTTGGAGGCATCCAAGCGTGTTTTTTGTTAGTGATTTTTGGAGCGTTTTAGGAGAAATCATTATGGTTGAGGGTTGAGATGGTTGGCCCTGGTTGGTTCTATATTTGTTTAACCCATATGATCCGAAATTCATGATGGAATATGGCATAGGGGTTATTTTCTTAATGAGATATTTGGTTCAACCCAATCTATGGTTGGGTAGTACATGGAAGTCTTTGTCTTAGTTGGAATTTTCATATGTGAATATGAGTTATTTTCTTATTGTGATCAATTAGAACATGTATTGATTTTATGATTGGTTTGTCATGGATTTATTCTGGTTATATGTTGCTTATAGGCATGATACATCATGTTTTATAATGTGATCTTGTTATGAATCTTGTTCATGATTTGATAAGTTACTGAATGATTAAATGAATGCACAAAACAAGTAGTGTTGTTGCATCTAGTTTGAGAGGGAATTATGCCTTCCTGGTGATTCTCTAATGAAGTTAAGAAGACATTGAACATATATGTATTCATGACATGTAGCTACTATATTTACCATGTGTTTGATGAAATGTTTAGCATGTGTTTGGAAAATTCCGAGAAAGATCTAGCCTTAGTATTCATCATTATGACTTATTATCATCTTAGATTGAGTTTTCAAAAGTTTTGGGTTATTGTGGATAGGTGGTCTATGGCTAGCCCTAAAAATCTGGATCTGGGTTGCTAGTTTCACCCTCTGAACTGGGAAATTTCAGTTGCAGCCACACGAAGGAAGAATTGCGCATGCGGTTAGATCCCTCTGGCTACATAGAAGGCTTGCCATGGGTGCATCTAGGTTGTGAAGTGAATCAAAAGTTAGTTCCAGCCCAGGGTAAGGACATCGACAAATTTTTTTAGGTATCTAGGTGATGTGGTGCTCCTAGGAGATTGTAGTATATTTTTGATTTGTAGACCCAACTTTCATAATTGGAACCTAGACGTTGGGTCATATCATAGTAACCCTCAACTAATGTTTACCCTAGAGAGCTTGTAAAAGTGGGTAAATGTGAGGTGGGGTGTTACCGAGTGGTATCAAAGACAAGTTACAACACTAGACCTTGGGGTAAATCCATATTGTTATGCATGCATGTTAGTTGTGTATGTGTTATTACGTATGCATTTTAGCTACTTGTTGTTGTGGCTATGGTATCCATGTATGAGCTGGTATTATTGTGATGTTGTATCATGCTAATCTGGATTGACTTGTGCATATGTAATAACCTCCCTTGAGATACATCGATGTGTCTTATATTTGGTTTATCTAACATGGTATGTTTTCAGGAAAATAGAAGGCCAAGAGATGAAGAACAAAATAGTTGAGTAAAATTCATTTTACTCTATGTATAGTCCTAAAGAGGCATTGGAAGGATGGGAGAGATGAGCTAAGAAACAAGGAGAGGGATATTCTCCTAGTTTGGAAGATACAATGAGAATTTTGACAGTATAAATTGTGAGTTGTAATGTGGAAAATGAGCAGTTGATTGAGGAAAAGGAAAGGCTTTCCCAAGTGTTACAGGTCAATTTGGGAATCATCCCTAAGACCAATATGAAAAGGGTCTATCATCCCCTAATTCAATACTAACAGGGTTTATCATCCCCTAATTTAGTAGCTACATGCCATAGAGAAGTCATTCCATTGATGGCTTTAATTCATGAGAATTCCAATGTTTGAAGTATAGTTAAAATGACCCATTGAATCATCAAAACTCCTCTAAATGTGCCTACGTGCATTGCAAAGCACTTAACCCCATGAAAGGGTGCTCGGCAAAGCACTTCCCGACACTTAAGGGTGTGTTGGTCTCCTGGGAGCTAAATCATCAGTGCTCCGAGAATATTCACATGTCTAGTGCCTTCTAGAAGAGCTTACAGGTGTCATAATTTGAATACATGTATTCATCCATCACCATTGAACCTTGAAACATGTCTCATCTATTATTAGAAAGCCATTCAATAACCATTTATTGAGAAACTACCTACAATTTCCCTTTAAATTGAGCACTCATCTAAGTTATAGGGAGGAAGAAATTCGTGTAGTGTTATGCCGTTGGATTATCAATTGATGAGAGATGAAGTATTATGATTCTGCTGGATTTATGCTTGGTGTGATGATAATGGAATGACGTTGGAGCAGGTTGACGATGAATCGATCTATTGGTTGTAATCTTCTCCTCCTACTTTCTCAATAATGATATATGTTCTTTCTCTCATATATGCACTTATATCTTGTGAATGTATTCTCATATCTAATTGGTTCGATTTGGTTAAGATAGATAGATATTGTATATTTGTATGTCGTTTGCTATCTTTTGTCTTTTATTGCAGGTATTGATTTGGCGAGTTCAGTTGGATTGAGAGCGACGAAAGAAGAGGAATGAGAGTGAAGGATCACAAGTAGGTCTCTTTACATTATGTTTATCTATTTTTCTTAGAGAAAAGAACATTTATCTTTCTTCTGTTGTTCTGAGTGAAGGAACACCACACTCAGGGAAAACTAGTTTATCCGAGATTAGAATTCCGTATAACAAATTGGCGACTCCGCTAGGGAGAAATCCATCATTCCTGGTGTTTTAGTATTTGTTTATCATCATCAGTAGACTTTACTTCATATTTTCAGTCATTTGAATGTACTTTTTTCCTTAGAAGTGTGTTTAGCCTGCTTGATTTTCAAGCTTTACTGTGCCCCAGATGCACTATTGGTCAGGGTACAGTGCTCTGCAAAGCACTTTCTCCCATTCAAAGGTGCTTTGCAACACATTGTCTTCGCTTAAGGGGTGCATCACCCCCTTAGCCAGCCAAATTCCATCATAATTTGTCTTTTCATTCAGTTTCATCCAGTTGATTGTTGTACTCTCAGATTTCTTATTGCTCTTATAGACTAGTAAACATTACTTGTTCTTCTTCTGTTGGATAGTTGTTTGTTCAATGTTTCATTAGTTGTTTTATTTATCATTTTCAAATTAAATCCAAAGTTTTAAATTTTTCATTAGATCAATTCTCTATTTTCAAAAAGGAAATTTTCGTTTTAGTCTTCATTTCCTAAAGGAAAATTGTCGTTTCATTCTTCATTTTCCTAAGAGAAAATTGTTGTTTCATTCCTCATTTCTCAAAAGAAAACATTGTTTCACATTAAGGGAAACTGAAAAGAAAAACATGCATGTGCATTTAGAGATTGTGAGTGTTGCATAGGAATAGATTATGGAAATATGCATTTAGATTGTGCTCTTTGATCTATGCTAAAAAATATGATTGGTTTATCCTTTTAGTAGCAAAGGTTTTCATTGAAAAACTAAATTGAAAATATTTCTTCTCATTTGGTTTTCATTTTAGGAATTTCCCATTAAATCATGCGGTGAATGTGAAAGATAAAATTTTAAGCAAGATCAACATAAAATTCAACTCAATCAACCTAAGAAAGCATTGTAACATTAACGATAACACTTAGAAGGTCTAGGGTAGAGACGTTTTCCAACGTCGTTAAACATAGAAGTTTTCGCTAACTTGTCTGCAGTAAATTCCGAGTGTGAAATCCCACTCCACGTACGTAAGTATATCAGAGTTTGTCCATGTACCTTCGGGTATATAGGGCAGTGTTCTAGTACGAAAAGTATAAGGGGGTTCTCTCACTGTGCGGTTTCTCATTAGACAGTGCTAACACGGACTTGGGCCTCCATGTACCTTCAGGTATCTTTTGGAGGAAAAATTTAGGTTGCTTAACATACATAGGTAACTGAGTCGGTCGCCTTGTAACTTGTGATACACCAAACACATCATTTTGGGAGATTGCCTGCCCGTACTTCTTGGTTTTCCAGGAGGTATTCTGCAGTTCAAAATTACTTGGTAAACCTTTTTCCTAGTATCACCCTTTTATTTGTTTATTTGTTTTTGTAATAAAATCAATCAGTCATTGTGGAAGAAGAAAAATCCTTTCCTCGTCGTTTGCATAGAATAGCGCTTAAACCACCTTTACCACTGGAAGCCATTTCTGGTCGGCGAAGGTGACCCTGTTCTACTGAATCCAGTACCATCAGTACCTCTCGTGCATCATCTTCATCACATCTACTAGAGTTGTCTCGAGTCATTTCTACACATCCTAGTTTTTCTACTGTCATTGAAACAGAGTCCTCATTGCTACCTGTGGACACTAAAGTTCCAATCAGTGAGACCATATATCCAGAACCCGAAATTGTTCAACTGGAAGTTGATCAAGATCGCATCATTCTTTTACTAGAACATCTATATCCCGAAGTCAAACGAGAAGCAGTTGTTCCTGTATTGGTCGCTCCTCAGTCATCCATAGCCATTGAGTCTTCCCTTTTTTCGCGTAGTCAACCACCTGAAATATATCTCGGGCCTGATGGCGAAATTCTTCCACCTGGTTTGATTTCAATTGAGGAAGAACCTCAACAAGAAACACACCCCTCAACTCCAACTCATTTTTGGTCGGGGCTTTATCTTTACGAGTCTATTCCTCGATTAACTTACACTGCTTCAGTTGATCCTGTTTCAATCCAAGTTCCCGTAGATCCTATAGGGAATTCATTGGGTCATTTGACCATGGTTGAGTCAACATATTCTGATGTACCATTTGTTACAATTGCAACAACATCTACTGTTTCTACTACGTCGATGTTTACCATGCCACCCAAGTCACATATTTATGATGGTTCGTCGTGTTAGGGTCCTATAATAATAGGATTCATAATTTTGAATTGACAATGATTAGTCTTGTAATATGTAAATAATTTTCTTTCTGGAAATTTTTTCCCATATTAAAAATTAAAAAATGTAAAGAGGGTAAAAGTCCTAAAAGAAAAATCAAAGGACTGAAAGAAAAAAAAGATAAAAAAGAATATAAGAAATGAACCCCAACAAAAAAGAGATAAAAATAGATCATGAAAGTGATGAAAATTCAAATTCCACTACTTTTTACTTTACTTTGCAAAATAAGATTGTGTGCAGCTTGTCAAAAATGCCATAATCCATGAAGGTCTAACTGCTTAATCTTGACCTTTCATGCTGATAGATAGAGAATAAAGATCTAGCCAAAATGTTTAATCTTGGCAGATCAGTTGTTAGGTAGAGAATAATAAGGAGCTCAATAGTTTAATCTAAGCCCTTGGAAGTAATAAGGTTAGAATTAGATAGTTTGTTGTTAAAATAAAAATGATAAGGGTTTGCAAGCTCAAATGCACCCAAGGAAATGAAGAAAAAATCTCAGGGTAGGTGATGGGTAAGCAGAAGCAGTTTTTACAAAGCATGGATATCAAAAATTAATCAATTCATACTTACTAACTTCATTCTCAAACTCATTTTCCTTGTAAAAATACCCCTTCCCCTTCATTTTAATTTTTCCCCATTACATCACTCATTTTTCCCTATATAAATACCCTTTCCCTAGTTTAAAACAAATTTTCCTTTGGAAAAATGAAAATCCTTTTATTAACTTCCCTTTTCATTTAAAAATCCCCAAAACCCCCTTATCTTAAATCTAAAAATTAAATAAAATTTTGGGCTCCAGTGCTAAATCATCCCCGACATTTTGTTTAAACATCAAAAGTTGGTGTATTTTTCTCGCACCTATTAACATTTCTGCATGTATATTTTAAACCCTTGTTTTAACATTAATATATTAACTCCTTATATACATTGATCCTGTATTTAATTAATTTCCACATATATATATTTTCCCATCCCTTTATATTATATTTAATATAAATTTTTATTATTAAAACCCGACCCTGTATAGTCCTAACTGTTTTTTTTCTTTATATATATATTAAAGCATTTACACATATCCCATCACATTGACTTAGGACCAGGTCCCACCCATAAATTCCCGACAGATCCATCACATTCACCCAACCGTCAGATCTTGATTGATCGAATCCAACGACCAATAGACTCTTTCGCACATCCGATTGCTCGATTGTTAGCATCCCTCTGACCTTGAGAAATTAATGGTTTTCACATCCTCGATCCTAGCTACGTGGCAGTATTATATTCAATTGCATCCTTAGAAAATTTACCGCCCAACCACTTTGGCCGATGCGAAAACCACTAAGCGGTTTCTCTTGACCGCTATCAATACTATCCTTCACTTTGAATTTAACCCACACATTTATGTTTAATTAATGTTGGTTAAAACACATATTAGCCGCCCTTTGCAAGCCTTTTCACCATTTTTTGTTACATTGTGCACGACTACAACATTGCTGACCTATTTCCGAGCCAAATATTACTTTGTCGACATGCAATCAAGCTTTTTTCTACCAGAATTCAACAAATTTGCTGCAAAAGACACTGCAAAATCCATCCGAAGCACTATAAATATCAATGAAGCTTCAGAAAGCTTCTGCAACCTCAAAACCACTCCTGAAAACTTAAAATATTTATTTTATCTAGGTATTCCTAAGAGCAAGGACTTGTACTTAATCTAAAAAGAAAGTAACAAGTAATTGAATCACTTTAGGAGTGTTTACACACCAAAAGAAACCCTTGTTGCTTCCCTATCCTTTTTATGCAGACCCTAGGCATATTTTAACAGAATTTCCAAGGCCCGAGATTGTTTTTGATCACAGACAATATTATTTGATCAGCGAAACCATTTTAAACCTTTGCAGACCATAAAAAAGCCCCTATTGCATCTTAAAACCTTCTACAAAATGTAAAAATATTTCACAGCATTTTAAAGAGGCCAGAGTCTATTTTTTCAATCAGAAAGTAATAAAAAATATGGCTTCTCAAATTATTGTATCGGTCAATCCTTTGCAACCTCCTGTTGTATATGTAAAGCATACCCCCTTAGCAGATAGAGAATTTAAAATTAGTGACCCTGTCATTGAATTTAACCTTCTTAAGCTCCACTGCTGGAGCCATGACAAATCCATTGACCAAGCTGAAGAGGTTTTCATTTGGGAGTCCAATTTTCCTAAGTATATTGTCCCACAGAAATTCCAATGTCCTGAGGTCATCATACTTTGTCAATCTTACCATTTCCCTGATCAAAGAGCCCTAATAACCCTTGGTAAAGAAATTTTGTTCACTATCACAACTGAATCAATAAATTAGATGCTGCAGATCCAACCTAGGCCAGATGAAACTCCTCTGTCTATTGAGGCCCTTACACAATTATACCTAAATATAGACTTCCCCAAGAGGTTCCAGATATTTCATACCTTCATCCCCTCATCAATAGAAACTCCCAAAAAATATCCTCCTTATCCAACAACCATTTTCTCTGAGAGAACCAAACACATCATTTCAATGATGTCTTGTATTTTAGGTTATTTCACTGATGAGCATGTTGATGCTTCATTTTTGGGTTTCCTATCTATTTTTACCCTTGGTCAGCCTCCTGCTACCATATTCAATTTTTCTCAGTACCTTGCTGACAAAATGCATGAACAATTTGTTAAAATGCCTGAAGAAGGTGTTTTAAAGTATTCATCATTCTTGTTCCATATGTTTCTATATTTCCAGTCTGAAAAATTTTCCATCAACCTTTAGAAACTTTATGTTGAAGGTAATCCATAGTTAGTAATATTTTGGACTTCCTTACTCAGGAAGGATTCAACACAATTCACATACACAGATTTCATTGACTCTTTCATCCGTCCAATGGTCAACATGATGAACAACAACATTCAACCAAGAGTCAGTGATGAAATTAAAAAGGTCCTGTAGTTATCTGAACACAATAGGATAGGAAATTGGTACTTGTATCAAAACCATACAGAGATTAGGGTATATGGATCTAATCTTCTTCCATATAAGCTGCCAAAATACCTCCCAATGAGGTTATTTTCCCTTGAATATATCAGGCAGATCCTTAATTCTGATGCAATAAATTTCTTGGCAACCAAAAAGAGGACACAGTTTAAAATTAAAATTCAATTGGTCCTTTTATTTGTAACAGTAGAGATGCTAGTCCAAAAGCAGAAAAGTATTTGCAGGAGCTTAAATTCAGTCAGAGTTTTCAATGGTACTATGAAGCTTTAGGAGTAATAAGAAAATTGAGAGTCAAATGTAAATTAACTCCTTATGTACATGAGTCCAAGCTAGACATAGAGAAGTACTCCAATCAGTCTGAATGGTTGGAGAACACTTTGAAAGAGGAAGATAAGCAAGGTAATACTAGTCAAATATTGCAAACTCCAGCCCCACAGGTTAGGAACTCTAAAAGAGTTAGAGAAGAAGGATCATACACTGTAGAAACTGCCACTAAAAAAAAATTCAAAATGATGTACAGGAAGAAGCCAAAATTAAATCCTGTAAATGAGGAAGTGGAAACCATTGAAGTAATTGATACAAGTACAATGGTAAATGATAATGCACCTCCTGCAGTTTCTGAAGAAACTCACCAACCCTCAACATCTAACATTCAAATGATTCAAAAGCAACATAGTGTTGAGGTATCTTCTTCAAAGAAACTAGTTAACAGAGAGATTGATATTAAAGAGAGATACAAGGACATCAAGGCCAGAAATGAGGAAATCAAGACTGAGATATATTCCCAATATCTAAAATAGACTCCTGACAGCTATAACAGACTACTTTCTGCCTTTGTTTATAAGACTAAAAAGATGCAGATGACATTTCTTCAGTCCACAATTCAAACTCCTAAGTCATCTTTATATTACAAGAAGACATATTTTGAGGTCATGGCCAAGGATGTTCATCCTTTGGACCAAATTGAGTTTCATAAGCAGGCAGGGGAAATGATATATTCTACAATGACCACCAAGACCATGAGCATACAAAAGATGCAAAACACTTTTGAAAACATCAGAGGTCAACTAAAGTTAGAAAAGGCATCATCCCAAGCTAAGGACAACATAATCAAATCTCTGGAGGATTTGATAATTGAAGTAGGATAGGATCCAACTAATGTCAATGCTGCAGATGAACTCATAAGGAAAAATAATGCAGAAATTGATGCATTAAGAAAGAAACTCAAAATGCCTCCTACAGAACATCCTCAAGCTAAAGAAATTATAGAAATTCAAAGTCAGAAAGATGAGATGATGAGTCTAATTATTTAGTTAACTACAGAGTTAAAAGAAATGGAAAATGAAATGGACAAGTTGGTAAAAGAGAAAATGGCCAGATCAGAAGAAGTCCCTATCACTGTTATTCCAGTAGTCACTACTATTGTTCCTTCTATATTAGCAGAGTCATTGGCCCCTACAGTTCGATTAGCTATAGCACTTCCTGTCACATTAGCAACAACTTCAATAACAGAGTCATCTACAACAGCAACACAACCCACTGATGAGGCAAGTAAACTAGTAAACGCAATGCAAGAAATGTCCATCCAAACCAATGAAATCAACAGACTTAAAGAACAGCTAAAAATTCTGGAGGATGAGAAAAAAATTGCTCAGATCATGCATAAAAATGAAGTACAAAAGACAAACAGATTGACAAAGAAATTGCAGAAGTTAGAGAAAGATCTAACACTGAAAGAACCAATGGCACAAGCCAAACAACAACTATGGGCCAATATCATTGAATCTGTCAATGATATTTGGTCATCAATCCAGGTTATTTATGAACAAAAAGATATCATCAAAGCAACAGGTGAAGCCATCCAGAAAACTAGAGAAGAACTTGGTAAGAAGCCAGAAGAGACAAATGAAATAATATAGTTTCTTAATTCCAAGAATAAGCAAGAATTAGAGGAAATTAGAATTAGTGATAGGACAGAAACAATCCTAGAAGTTAGGAAGGTGATTTCTAAGAGAAATTTAATGGTTCAACTTGAATAAAAATACCAAAACATGGAGATGGCATAACCAGGTTCATGATGAAGTTTGATATTTTGAGGCAGAAAGGCCTTCCAAATCCTCTGGTTATTCATGAAATATTGATGAAACGAGAGGATTATGACAAGAAAATGAGAGAAGTGGCCAAGGATCAAGCTAACCTTCCTTCTTCACAAGGAATTCCAACAAGGAAAGTACTCTACAAAATTTTTGAGAATATATTTCACCTACAACATGAGGTAAAATATTTATTTATCAACAAGCTTAAATTCTCAAAATATACAGAGGCAGATGAAGTATTCAGAAGGATGATAAAGATCCAATTACCAGAGGCAGAATTTTGGGAGAAATTGACTGATTTACTATGAAAAGAACAGAAGTAAAACAGGGCAATCAAATGAAAAACATATCAATCAGGAAAATGAAAATAAAGAAGGTAGTTTTATAGTTACAAAATAGCAGTAACAATGAAAGTTAAAGCAGTAACAAAGCAGTTACAATCAAAGAGTATCTGAATTAAAGTGTATCAGGTGAAAGTCAGAGGTTAAAGTCAAATAGAAATTACAAATCAGAGTGAAATCTGCTAACGTAATGGACACTCAACTGCCTAACAAACATCCAGCGTTGAGCAAATAGCCAGAGGAAAATCAACAAAATATCAAAGAAAACAAAATAATAAATTCAATAAAAGCAGGGACATCTTGCATTAGTTAGATAGTTGTCTCTATCTTCTTGCATGAAGATATTTATTTTTCCATGAATAATTTGTAAGTTTGTTTTAGGATATTTTTTAAGAGTTTTTGTATAAATACTTCACATTTTGAAGTATTGAAGGTGGATTGTGGATTGCTAAAAAACTTCTATAAATGTACTGATCTGAACCAGAGGGTTCTTTGTACCATTTTCAAGTCAGTAGACTAGATTGAGAAATAAATAGATTATATTACAGGATTCATGTGTCGGGCCACTTAAGTGAAGTACTCTCGATTGTTCTTTGTTTTTATCTGAAGTTTTCACATACTTGCATGCTTTCTAAATCTAAATGTATAACAGGAATGCTATTTCAGAATATTTTTAAAAGCAATTTGTCTTGAATTGTTATGTCATTTTCATGTTTTCTACTGATATCCAGATTAAGGAATTCTTAATTGCTCCCTAGTTTCGATGGACCTCTATCTTTTCCATCATTATCTGGATCTGAGAACCCTTAATTTCTCTCTGATCCCGATTGAAACCATTTTCACCATCATCCTAAGGATATGAAGTTATTCAACTATCTTGCCCTGTGAACACTCCCCTTTAGAACCTTTATTCTGATCTAACTTCTTGACATTTTGACTCCATTATCCCAATGGAATTTAGACCTACATCTATCCATCTGAACCAGTGATTCCACCACCAAACCAAATCCAAAATCAAATCCCAAGTAATCCTACATAACTAGCCTAAAATCAACTAAAATCAACAATTATAAATTATATAGAGAGAGACCTCTCTGAGCATTAGGAAGGCTAGATTCTAGGGCTTAAAATTATGCTTTTGGTTACCTTTAATATTCTTTAAACCAAAATATAAACAAACCTTGAGAATTATTGGAGTGATAACACATCCGTCCCACCGAGTTACCAATCACTATCTGGAACCTACTCTGGTACCTCTTCAAATCCATGGACATCACCCATGTCATATTCTGGTAACTTATCCGGTACATATCTAATGAGTGTTGGACAACTTGATCATTTATACACATATTTAGTTCAGCATCAAGCTTGTCCATCTGGGTACCCTCCATCCAGTTCAATCTCGACTGGACTCCTACCATTTGGAGATCAATATATTCCATCTTATTATACTACTCATGTTGGGGGGAAAACTATGGTCACCCATTTTGACAGTACTCCGTCTTCATTGGTCACCCAAATGTTGGAATGATTGTTTTTTAGTGGCAACCTATCTTGCACGTTCAACCACAAACGAATGTGCATTCATGCCAACCAGTTCAACTTGTTGCACCTACATCTACTCCAACTATTAATAATTCATTACCCCATTTACAGGCTCAGTTGGTTGTACCTAAACCATCTCAGGTGGGTCCTTCAATCCATTACCCTCAAGTCTTGGGCCTTCAAACTCCACCTCCTTTGGCTGGTTTACAAAAACCACTTGTATCTATAATATTACAACCATAGGCTAGATTACCCTTTTACGGGATGTCACAGGCTCGTACCGGTCTTACCTATTCACAACCAGGTCCAATATATTCTGGTTTGGGCTATAATATTGGTGAGCAATCACCTTGACAACCACAACCTCAAATGCCACAAAAACAATTCCAACAACAACAAGCCTATCCTAGTCAAAAAATCCCTCAAGCGTTTGGTCATCAAAATAACCCCTATCTAGGTTATCAATAGAAAATGAATTATGATGGTGCACAAAGTCCTATTGCCCAAGCAATTCCATCCTATCTTGGCTATGCTCAACTTGAATTGAATCAATAGTTTCCCTTTGCCGCAACATTATAATTACCTGATTTAAACCAACTTACCAATGATCCCATCAACTATTCTCCTTGGTGGCCAGTGATTTCACATAAATTACCCTCTGACATTCCTAAATTCAATGGAAACCCTGGAGAAGACCCGTCAACGCATGTTATGACTTATCATTTGTGGTGCTCATCGAAATCCTTAAATTATGACTCAGTTAGACTACATATTTTCCAACATACGCTTACTGGTTCGGCTGCAAAGTGGTATATTGAATTACCACGAGCTTCATTTGATAACTTCACTGCCTTAGACACTAAATTTTTAACCCACTTCCAGTTACCCATACGATATGAAACTGGAACAAAACTATTGACCAAATTTAAGCAGAAAACTGCTACTCACATTTTTCATCATATTCATGAGTGGCGTCGTCGTAGTTTAAAAACATTTGTTCCTGATCAACTCTTGGCTGAGTGGTTTATTAATTCCTTGCTGCCATCTATCACCGAGGATGTAGCTAAAGGTGATGTCATCACTTAAGACCAAGTCATTTCTCATGCCCAGTACTTAGATTTGATTTATACTCAGTTTGAAATGCTCTATGAGAAAATTCCAAATGCGTCGCGATTAAATTTTACTGTTCCTCCTCCATATTGTAAGGATTCTCATGCCAATGACGGTATGATTGGTTCTGCAAACACTCACACCTCTACTGCATATTATCCTACACCTTCTTCTGAAATACATGCCGTGTCATATGACAAAGGAAAAGGTGACAAGCAACCCAGAAGTAATAAAAAGGGGAAAGAAAAGAAAAAGAAAAATTCACCCCAACAGGAATGATCATCTTATCAACAATCTGGAAATTCTCGGAAACCTTGTTACCCTTTTTTGATATGAAATGAGGAGAATTTTGCATGAGACTGTCCTCACCGCTCTGAAGTCTCAAAATTTCTTAAGAATTCGGCTGCATCTGCTGTGATGACATATCCTTTTCCGAATCCGAACACAAACATGGTTGCTGTGGATCCCGTTTGTAGTTCCAAATTTCTTATGCTGTCTTTCACAAAGCCAAAAAATTATGTTTTGGTGTCTATGCAAAATACCTATTATGGTAGTTAGACTACTAATAAACCTACTACCTTGACCACGAATCTGTCCACTGAATCAATTATGCCACCTGCTATTCCATAGTTAATAATAAAGCCACCGAAGGTAGTCATCCATAAATCGATGTTCAATCCTCGAGATCGTGTGGCTCAAAATTAAAATATAGTTGAAGATCTGGCTCAGTCACCTTCGGCTATGTCGATGCTTGAGGTGCTTCAAAATTTTCCCTCCCAGAAGCAGGCTTTGTTGTCGACAATGGGTGGAATCGACCCGACAAATTCTAATCTTGTAGTCTTTAATCTGTTGGGCCATGTGCCATAATTTCCAGACGAATTAGCATTTTCAATCCAAGTAAATACTATAAATCACCTCATTCATCACGCTATTATTGATGAGGGAGAATCTACTTGTATTATGTCTCTCAATTGCTGGAATTCACTTGGACTGCCTTGCTTATCTTAATCACCTACGACGTTGAAATATTTTGATAGTCGTACATATAAGCCTTGTGGTATTATCAATAAGCTGCATGTAGAACTAGGGGGAAAAACTATAACTGTTGAAGTTGAGGTCGTCGACGGACCCCTTAAATACAAAATTTTACTTGGATGGCCATGGATTTACACTATGAATGTGATCGTTTCTACTTACTTTTGAATGATCTCCTTCCCTCATAAAGGCGTCATCACAGTCATCAATCAACTCTCCTTCTTTTCCTCTAGTTCCCAGGTAAGTGGAAGCGTTTTTTTAGTTCACACACCCCAGCTAGCACTTCAAAACGTTGGTGTAGGGCTCTTAAAAGATTCTTCCCTAATGTGCACCTTTTCATTACAGCTTCTTGCGACGTCGACGAAAATTGAAAAAATAGAGACCTGCTACATGATATGTTCCACTTCATTTGACTTAAGGAATATTACTAATGATTCCGAAGTTGATACGCTAGGTGAATTTCTGTCGCCAAGCCCAATTGAGCTCTCATAGCAATCAATTTTCTTGGCTTGGGCGACACATCTTGATCCATCGTCGTCGATCATTCATTAGATTTTGGTACTCTTTCCGATCCTTTTTCATCCACATTCTTGAGTGATGAGAGCATTGTGGAAGCCATGATGCCAGAAGGAGAACCATGGGACAATTATCATCATCATTCCCTTCTTCCAGTTTACAACGAAGATAATCTTATTGAACTATATCGCCCTATGATCTCTGATTTATTTTCAAATTATGTTCCAATTAAGAAATGATTTCTGTGGATATTTCGACCAAATCTGGCATTGTAGAAAACATTCATGTCGGCATGTCCTTTTCTGCATCCAAACTCAACACTTATCGCTCTCTTTTTCGTGAATTCCGAGATGTATTTTCTTGGTCTTATGAGGAAATGCCAAGCATATATTCTAGTATTGTTGAACACACAATCAAAATGTACCCCGATGTCAGACTAGTACATTAACGCCTTCGTCATGTTCATTCGAAGAAGGTTGCTGCCATTAAAGCAGAAGTTGAATTTTTTTTGCGTTTTGGTTTCATTTACCCTGTTTCACTTACTGATTGGGTTTCCAACATTATTCCTGTCATGAGGAAACAAGGGAAAATCAGAGTGTGCATTGATTATCGAGACGTAAATATTTATTTTCCAAAATAAAATTATCCTACTCCGTTTATCGACCAAATTATTGACGAATGTGATGACTGTGAAATATTTTCGTTCATGGATGGATTCTCTGGATACAATCAAATAAATATTTTCCCAAAGGACTTATATCAGCCATTATTTATCTATCCCTGGGGCACATTCGCTTATCATAAACTCCCATTTGGTTTAAAGAACGTTGGGGAAACATTTCAGAGAGAAATGGATTATGCTTTCCATGAAATTAAGCACATTGTTCAACCTTATTTAGACGATGTATCTGCGCATTCACGAAAATAGGCTAATCACCCGACGCATCTAAGAGCTATATTTTTACGCTGCTGACACTACAAGATTCACCTCAATCCACACAAATGTGTATTTTGTGTTGGTTCTGGTCATTTTCTTGGATTCATCACCTAAAAATATGGAATTCGAATTGACCCACTGAAGATCCGGGACATTCTCGATTTTCCTGTGCCATTAAACTTACTTCAGCTACAGAGACTTCAAGGAAAGGCTAACTCTCTAAGGAGGTTCATACCTAACTACGCCGAAATGGCTAAATGATTTATTCGTCTCTTGAAAAAGGGAATTCCCTTTGATTGGGATAAGGTTGCGCAAGCTTCTTTTGATTCTCTTAAAGATAACCTGATCTGAGTGTCATTAATTTATCCCCCTAATTATCAGAGTGATTATTTCCTGTATCTCACTGCTGCAGATGCAATAATTGCTATGATTTTAGTCCAAGAATAATATGGGATAGAACATCCGATATATTATTTGAGTTTTTATCTCAATTATATGGAAGTTAAGTACTCATACATCGAAAAGCTCACCTTGGCGACCATTCATGCTGTCCAAAGATTTCGCCATTATATCTTGCTCCAAAAGACCATTTTCATTTCAGATTGCAACCCTATTACATACATTATGTCACGTCAATTTCTGGGGGGAAAATATTCAAAATGGATCGTCATTTTGTAGGAATTTGATTTGGAATTCATCAAATCCAAGTCAAAGAAGTCTTTGGTTTCGGCTGAGCTTCTCTGCAACCTTCCCTCTGATAGTACTGAAACTACATCGGAACCATCAATACCAAACGAGTCTCTGTTCCTGATTAGGTCATCTAACCCCTGGTATGGGAATTTTATCATTTATCTCCAAACCCAAACATTCTAGCCCAATACCTCTGCAACAACGACGTATTCAATAACAAGCCAAATATTATCTGATTGTCGGCGATACACTTTATCATTGTGGTGTTGATACGATTTTAAGGAGGCACTTCACTCACGAGGAGGTCGAGAAAGTTCTAAATGATTGTCATGCTGGTGCTTGTGGTGGACATTTGTTTGGGTACGCTGCCGCACAGAAGATTCTCCGCGCCAGTTACTTTTGGCCAACCATATTCTGCGACTGCATTCTCGCGGTCAGAAGTTGTTATGCATGTTGGATATTTGATCGTAAAATCCACATGCTGCCAACACCAATGCATCCTGTCATCACTTTGGGACCATTTTAAAAATGGGGGATTGAATTCATGACTTGAAACCCTCGTTCGGCCAAGGGGCATGGTTATATTATTGTCGTCATCGACTACTTTACCAAGTGGGCTGAAGCGATGCCTACATTCAATAACACATGTGAAAAAACTGAATTGTTCTTTTTTAATCCTGTAATTTCTCAGTCTGGTCTACCATAAGCTATAGTTACAGATCATGGTAGGCATTTTTGCAATAACATGAGGAATGGTTTGAATTCTAAATTAGTACTGTCACATGATAGTTCTACCCCTTATTATCTGCAATCTAATGGACAAGTTGAAGCCATTAACAAGATCCTTAAGTGAGTGATTCAACAAATGATATGGGTTCACAAAAGAAATTGGCATTTAGTCTTGTACTCGGCTTTATGGGCATATCGAACCTAGTTGAGAAATGCAACTAAATTTACTCCCTTACAGTTGGTGTATGGTCTGGAAGCTATCTTACCAATCCAATGTGAAATCATGTCATTAAAAATCGCTATTGACCTGCTACCTAACACCTCTAATTAAGAGGTGAGTCTTTTAAACCTCATCCATCTAGATGAAATGTGTCGTGAAGCCACATTGGCCAACAAGGCGCATAAGAGACGAATCAAGACGCAATATGACCACAATTTCTAGCATCACATTTTCTCAGAGGGAGACCTAGTCTTGCTTTATAATCAGGAAGCTGATTTGATAGGAACAGGAAAATTTGAGTCACTATGGCATGGACCCTACTTTGCCAAAATATTTCTAGCTAAGGGCACCTACGAGTTAGTTTATTATGATGGAATTCCATTGGCGCAACTTCGAAATGGGTTGTATCTTAAACATTACTATGCTTAATTGAACATAGTAAACTTTTGTATCATATTGTGTATATGTTTTGATTGCATTAATTGTCTTAGTTTCGTTTTTAGAGTTTTCTTGAAGTTAGTAATCCACTTTACATTTCATCACAGATGAATGAATCTTTGGAACCATTCCTTGGGTACGCCAATGGTGCTAGTCGTAGTATGCAGAACCCATCCTCTACAACATGGGCCATTTTCGCTCCAGGTGGCGAGTTAGTGAGTTTTCAAGGGATTTGTATTGGTTGATCCATGAACAATATCGCTGACTATAGCACATTGGTCTAACTTCTCTCTAATGCCATTAACCGCATCATCATTAGGTTAGACTCACATCTTGTCGTACTAAAACTTACTAGCGTTTATGCCATTCGAAATCCAAAAATTCATCATATGTTCCATAGAGTTCAAATTTTGGAAATACATTTTGATTACATTCAATATCAAAAAATTTCCAAAAAATTGAACACATTAACTGATTCCTCAGTGAATTATGTTTTAAACAAACATTTTCAAAACATGTAAAGATAGATTTTCAATTCACATCACATGATTGAATAGGATTGCGCATTAAACATAGGGAAACATTGAAAAAAAATAGATAGATAGTTTAGGTTCTTACAAAATTTGTCCCGAAGACACATTGGTCATCTGACTTCAAAATGTATACAAAATGTCAAAAGTAAAACTAGTGATGCTCATGATAACAAGAAACTGCTCTAGCTATCCTGCGCAATAGCCTCATCCAACGGCTAGGAACACCAATAGTATGGCGTTGTAGTCTCATAAGTAACTCCTCGATCCTGACATCCGGTATCCCAAGAGTCAATCCCTCAACATGCTACTGCAACTCAACAAGAGTCTCGGTCATATCCAAATCTCAAAGGACTTCTCTCCCGATAGTCCTCTCTATTGGTTCATCTACTGCCTGATTTGGTCGACCCACTGGTCGAACGCGACCCACATATGTGTACATAAAAAAAAATTGTTTAGTCTTGGAAAAGATTAAAAAAACATGTAGAAACCTTAAAATTAAAAACATGGTCAAAACATTTTTACCCATTGCACCCCATTGAGCACCATCTAGTAAAATCAAATCTAGATCTCCATGGAAATCTACGCTTGAGTACAAATTCTCCTCTATGGCGATAATATATTGTTGGAGCCAGGCAAAGAATGCAATAGAAAATATGATAGTCGATTGACCAGCATGCCTAGCCATCAATTCGACCCATTGCTGTATCCTAGGATCTCTAGGACTAGATATGCTCAGTGCCACATGATGTGGTTGCATCAATGGAACTCGCTCTAAAATAAAGGAAATCAGGATCGAGCCATAAATGAAATTATTTTTCTACTACCCTTTGCTTTAGTTAGCCGTTCTTTCATCTGAAAGGGTGTTGCTTCAGCCCAGTTGAACACTGTCGCTTCAAGACACTCAAGAGCATACTGCATGTATGAACGATTTGCAACATGTAGTGTCACAAAAAAAGAGTTTTGCAATAGTGAAAAGGATAGTTCTAAAAGGAAAACCATGCACATCATGAATGTTTATCTTTCCATATTTGCTGGGTTCAATACTTAGCTAACAATACTGGCCTATGTAGTCCTTCACTGTCTCGCCTCCAACAACAGATCCCGCGAGGGAAATAGGAGAACCACATCTCGATAATCTAGTAAGAAAGTAAACATAATCAACTAGTATTGGGAGCACTTTTTCCCCAATGTGAATTGCCTGAGATGCTGAATCCCATGAACGAACCAGTAACTCCAATAGTTCCAGATGCTATTTCATCCTTGAGAATCTGAAATACTTAAGTAACCCACAATCCCTGAGGGCTCTTACAGTGCCAGGATCATTTAGGGAAATGATGTATTGTTCTTCATGTTCTCTTTATCGACATGTAATGGTCATTTTTATTCGATCAATACCTGAAAGCCAACCATAAGCTTCATTAGGATCCATTTCATGCAAAAAATTAGGAAGTTTTTGAGCACATAGAAAGAAACAAATTTTGGAAATGCACCCAACACACCCCTGGTCAATGGATAGAGCATTGCAAAGCATTTGGAATTCAATTTCAGTGCTTTTCAATGCACCTTTTGACATGCAAGGGTGTGTTTCCCTCATAACACAATAGATCTACCCTAGGGGGCTCAAAAACCTAAAAATTTACCATGAAATGAAACAAAAATGATACTAAAAGAAAGAAAAGGTTCAGATCTCAAACTTGGATCAAATGGTGCGAGAAATCATCCACTGAAACTTTCGCAATCGAACGCTAAAGTTCGAGGGAAAACAGGTTCAAAGCTCCTAAATTTCAAATGATAACTATGGAATGGTAAAAACTTATTTTCAATAGTCATTTTGATTATTTTATTCATATTTAATAATGTGACTATAGTTTTTGTTCATTTTTACTATGAAACATGTATTTCTAATATGTTTGATGGTTCTCTGAACAAGTTTTACAGGTTATACATTGAGTTTGAAGTGTACAATTATTCAAAAATTATTTGACCACAAAACATACTTTTATCCTCTATTTTCAACCTTTGTTAAACATGAAAAAGGAATTTAAAGCACACTTTTATCTCTTTTTTGAGCATTGTTAAATGAGAAAAAGGAACCACCCAGAGTCTTCTTTTAGCTCTTTTCAGACTCCGTTAATGTGAAAATATTGTCGAGCACTTGTCTTTTCGAGATCGTAAAAGGAAATGAAACGACATCTAATTAGTATAAGTTTAACCATTTTCCAGACTGAGATAGATTATTTATGAAAAAGGAACATCTTAGTCGAACATGGCTAAGAGGTTTTCTTAGGTATCATTTTACACTTTTTCGGACCTGAGCGACAAATTAACGAAAAATGACTTATGTATTTTTATTTTCGTCCCTTTTTAAAACTCTCTAAACATGAAAAAGGACCGAGTTTTCACTGTCGTTAGACTCGTTAAAACATAAAATAGCGACAGACTTGTCCGATCATGACAAGGTCGAGTTTCACTATCGCTAGACTCGTTAAAACATAAAATAGCAATGGATTCACCCGAAGGGTCGAATTATAGATCAAGCATATGTTACCCTCTTCAATATTGTTAAAAAATAAAGAGGCACTGGTCATCAATGACTGGGGAAAATTTGGGAAAAATAACAGAACACTTTATGGTAGCAGGTTGCTCTCGAATGTGACACTTTCAATTCATCTCCATGGCTTTGGGTTGGGTAATATTCTTGACGGTCTATCATACCTATGGTCTATCATACCATCCATCACTTCGGTTTCGGGTTAATTATGCCAACTCATTTAAGTGTCGCCGATATGTTCAAGACAAGTCATCCAGTAATTCCTCATCCTCTACAATACTCATAAATCTTCATTTTCATGACTGCCATCCCTGGACATTGCTTCATCAAGTCACATTTTGTCTCCAAAATCATTACTTTCGTTTTGTGATAAAGTTGCTTCATGTCGACATCATCTCATCATCTAGGAAGTTGACTTAGAAACATATTTCCTGTACCTTAGAGCTTACTTACATCAATGGAAGGTTTCACGCTTCTGGCGATAGGTTGACATAAAAGGCCTTAGACTGAGAGATTTTGTTTGGCGTTCGACATAAAATCATATATTCACGCCTTGCACATTGTACTGCAGTACCTTGATAACCATTAACATCAATGGTGGTTTCTCTCGCGCTGTTAATGACTTACATCATTGGTTGGTAATAAGACATTGTCTTCCCATGTTCAACTTCAGATCACATATTCGCATGGTTAGACTTGTACTTCGAACGATCGAGTAAACGAGATAGAAGACCCCGGATCTAGTTTCATCCATCCGGGATGTGATTTTAGGAATTGTACTACATCATCCATATGATAACTTTACATACAGATGGTCATCCTATCATGGGCCTATATCTGTAGGCATGTCTATATCTATAGACAACTTTCTGGTTTATGTACGTGTTATGATAGTTTTTATGTTGAGCATGGGTATGCCTCCCTCAACAATTCATGTCCAATATGTACAAGATATCATGATGTAATGTATTGAAAATTGATGCAGGTCACCGTCCACTTCAAATCCTACTCATCACATCGTAAAGAATCTCATCCAAATATTATCATTATTTTGACTTCATGATTTAGGGGGCAGCTGTTACAAGTCAATTTTGGCATCATCCCTAAGACCGATATGAACATGGTCTATCATCCCCTAATTCAGTTGCTACATGCCCTAGAGAATTCATTCCATTGATGGATTTAATTCATGAGAATTCCAATGTTTGAATTATAGTTAAAATGACCCATTGACTCATCAACGCTCCTCTAAACAGACCTATGTGTGTTTCAAAGAACTTAAACCCATGCAAGGTGGCTCTGCAAAGCACTTATCGACACTTGAGGGTGCGTTGGTATCCTGGGAGTGAAATCATCATTGTTCCAAGAATATACACAGGTCTAGTGCCTTCTAGAAGAGCTCATAGGTGTCATACTTTGAATACATGTGTTCATCCATCATCATTGAACCTAGAAACATGTCTCATTTATTATTAGAAAGTCATTCAATAACAATTTATTGAGAAAATACCTACAATTTCCCTATAAATTGAGCACTCATCTAAGTCCTAGGGAGTAAGAAATTTGTGTAGTGTTATGCTGTTAGATTCTCAATTGATGAGAGTTTAAGTAATGTGATGTTGCTGGATTGATGCTTGGTGTGATAAGGACGGAATGAAGTTGGAGTAGGTTGACGATGAATCGATCTATTCAATTAGGGGAATTTTGAGGTCTAAAATGGGCCTCCTAAGAAAAATGTACAACCAAAATAAAATTTATAAGAACCAATAGGATTCAAGATTATGATGTCAACCATGGGGGATGATTCACCATATTTTAAGTATAAAGTTAAAAATATTAAAAAATAATAAAATAATAAAACTATTTTTCAACTTATCTCCCAAAATTTTTACTCAAATTTAGAGAAGGATTACTTGTTGGATGCAAAATTTAATTCCTCATCCAAGGAGTACCCATGTTACATAATTTTGATGGACCTTGCTACATGAAAAATGAGAAATACATGGAAAAACATGATTGCAATCATGTTTTTCATGTATTTCTCATTTTTCGTGTAGTAGGATTCATTGAAAGTATGCGACATGGGTACTCCTTGTATGAGGAATTAAATTTTTCATCCAACGAGTACTTCCACTCGAAATTTGGGTAAAAAATTTGGGAGATAAGTTGAAGATACGAGTTGAAAAAGTAGTTTTTTCTTTTTTCCCTCTAAAATTTGATGATGTAATCAAGTCTTATTTTATTATTTCCACTATTATTTTATAATTTTCTTAGGAGGCCCATTTTAGGCCTCAAAATTCCCCTAATGGGTTGTAATATTCTCCTCCTACTTTCTAAATAAATATATATGTTCTCTCTCATATATGCACTTATATCTTGTGAATGTATTCTCAAATGTGTATGTATTATCAGATCTAATCGGTTAGATTTGGTTAAGATAGATAGATATTTTATATTTGTATGTCATTTGTTGTCTTTTGTCTTTGATTGTAGGTATTGATCTCGTGAGTTCAGTTGGACTGAGAGCGACAGAAGCGACGAAAGAAGAGGAATGGGAGAAAAGGACCACAAGTAGGTCTCTTTCCCTTATGTTTATCTATTTGTCTTAGAGAAAAGAATATTTATCTTTCTTCTGTTGTTCTGAGTGAAGGAACACCACACTCAGGGAAAACCATTTTATCCATAGATTAGAATTCCACATAACACCAAGCTTAAGAAAAATAATTTGAGGTTAATGTATTCACCTTATAGAGCCTTTCAAGTTTGCAGAAGCATGAATAATTGGGGATCAATCGTGGACAGGAAGAAAATACTAACTGTGCAGATGGAAGTAGGTCTTGGAACGGGTATAAGTTGGACAAAGATGATACAGTAAATGGTGGAAGAACCTTGGGTATGCCTCAAAGGAGGGAAATCACTCATGGATTTATTCTAGCTTCGGTTTGAGAGACATCATCACCATCACCGCCATAATCATAGGAGTTAGTATTTTCTAGAGGTGTTCAAGAAAGATAATCCTCCTACCTTTGATGGGAAAATGAAGAAATCAAAAGATGCAAAAGCATAATTTCTTTGGATGAAGGATTTATTTAGATTGCATGATTTGTTATAGAAAATGAAATCCAAGATATATACCTTCAGTCTCTAGGGAAAATTATATATCTAGTGGGAATATTTTAAGCGCGTCAAAGGCATCGACGAAGAGGAGTTGATTTGGGATGAGTTTCAAAGACTCTTCAGGAAGAAGTAGCTATACAAGAGATATTATGGTGGAAGGGCCAAATAGTTCTATGATCTCAGGATGGGTTCTATGTATAATGAAGTGTACACAACCAAGTGTCTAGATTGTTGAGGTATGTGCCTTACCTCTAGGATGAGAAAATGAAGACCCAAAGGTTCATCATCAGGTTTCTAGTAAAATTCCAAGGCCAAATTGAGTTTGATGAGCCTTGGTGATTTGAGGAAGCCATCAAAATCTGGAAGCATTGTTATTAGTAGTTAAAGCACAAGTTTGAGCTTAAGCGTGCTTAGAAAGGTAATAAGAGGACTAAAGGAAATTGGCCTAAGAATCCAGGAATAACCCATGATACAAGTTACAAGGAAAATGTAGCACCTCATAAGAAGTTTAATGCATTTGAGAGAGGACATGGGTCTCAGGTTAATGAGAAATAGAACAAAAGGGGATGGAAAAAACCCTTTGAGGTGTTGGAACTATGGTGGAGATCATCGTAGGATGCATTTTCCTTCACATAAAGGTGGCATGCCTCATATTTATTGTGCTAAGGGGGAACAAACAATTGGGGATGTTGGTTAGTTTATTCCCATGATTTATGTGGCAGTGGATAACATGTAGGAAGATCATGAAGCATCCATTATCGAGATGGAAGGTAAGATTTGTGGTCAAGTTGTTTGAATTTTGATAGATCCTCAATATTATTATAACTATATTAGTCCTGACCTGGTGGATCAGTGTGAGTTGAATAAATAAGTGCATGAAAATCTTGGCTGGTGTAGTTTTCTACAGGGACCAAGATAATAGTTCATCATTGGGTGAGGCATTGTGCATTTGAGCTAAATGGTATGCCTACATCAACACATCTAAATGTGCTTCCTTTGGGATCATATAACATGATTTTGGTAATGGATTGAATATTCATTCAGAGGAACAAGGTGGATTTCTATGAAAATTCCATTGAATATTTGGATGATGATGGAGAAAAGAGAGTCTTGGAGAAAAAGAGGAAGCCTACATTAGTGAGAATGGTTACAACTTTTCAGGCTAACTACAACAACAAGAAAGGGTGTGTATTACTTGTAGTTCATGTTTCCAATGACAAAGGGAAGGATGTCAAGGATGAGGAAGTCTTGAGGAGGTATTATGTCTTGTAATAGTTTCAGGATTTGTTTCATGCACAGATTCTAGAGTTAACTCCTCATAAAGAGGTAAATTTCTCTATTGAGTTAATGTTGGGAGTAACACTAGCATCTAAGGCACCATATAGGATGAGCACTCTAGAGTTAATGGAAGTGAAGTTGAAGTTTAAAGAGATGCATGATAAGGGATAAATAAGGCCAAGTGTGTCTCCTTGGGGTGCACCAATGTTGTTTGTAAGGAAGAAGGATGATAATCTTAGACTGTACATTGATTAGAGGAAGTTGAACAAGGTGACTATCAAGAACATGTATCCATTTCTGTGGATTGATGACTCTGTTTGATCAATTGAATGGAGTTTCAATATTTTTTAAGATCGATATGAGATCATATTATCATCACGTGCACATCAAAGAAGAATACATCTACAATTCTAGATCTTGTACAAGGTATGGGCACTATGAGTTTGTGGTGGTTCATTTTAGTCCCAATAATGCTCCAAACATCTTCATGTGTATGATGAATAATGTGTTTTTCCCTTATATAGATAATTTTGTGATAGCCTTTGTTGACGATATATTGGTCTATTCAAAGAATGAGGAAAATCATACAAAGCACCTAGCAGAAATGTTGATATTATTGAGAGAGCATAAATTGTATGCCAAGCTCTACAAGTGCAGTTTATCTCAGTCTTAGATTCATTACTTGGGACATGTTGTTTCCAAGGAAGGGATAACAATGGATCTGGAAAATATTAAAGCTATCATTGAGTGGCTAGCTCCAATGAATGTGGATGAGGTCAGATCATTCATGGGACTAGCAGGTTATTACAAGTGGTTTATTAAGAACGTCTCCAAGATTAGCTATCCTATCACATTCTTGTAGAGAAAAGGGAAGAATTTTGGATGGACTGAGTAGTGTGCAACTAATTTTGAGCAGTTGAAGAAATTTCTTACAAGTTCTCTCGTTTTGAAGATTGCAGATCCTAAAAAAAGAGGCGGTTAAGTTTGTTTCAAGATGCTTTGATGGTCAACAGGTGAAAGTTGAATGCAAGAATTTTGCTGGTCTATTTCATCGTATTTTGATTCCAGAGTGGAAATTAGAGGTCATTTCCATGGAATTGATTACAGGGTTTCCTGGGACATTAAGAAAACATGATTCCATCATGGTTTTGGTTGACATGTTGAGAAAGGTAGCTCACTTCATTGCAGTGAAGTCTATTAATTTAGCTAGTGAGGTAGCTCAGATCTTCATCAGGGAGATAGTGAGGTTGCATGGAGTTCCCAAGAATATTGTATTAGATAGAGATGCCAAGTTCACTTCCAGGTTTTGGAAGGAGTTGTTTGCAGGCATGGGGACAAAGTTAACTTTCAATACAACTTATCAACCATGGACAAATCAACAAATAGATAGTCTTAATAGGATTATTTAGGACATGTTGAGGATGCATGTCATGAATCAATAGAGGAAGTGGGAGGAGTACCTTCCAATGGTATATTTTTATTATAACAATGGGTATCAAGAATCCTTGAATATGAGTCTATTTGAGGCTCTGTAGGGGTGGAGTTGGAATACTGCTATCAACTGGAGTGATCCATTGGACATGGTGTTGATTGGACTAGATATGTTGGAAGAGATGGAACATGAGATGTAGGTTATAAAAGGGAATTTAAAGGCGACACAAGATAGGAGGAAGAGTTATGGAAATCATCACAGAAAATTCAAGGAGTTTCAGGGTGGGGAGCATTTGTAATTTCACATCAATCCCAAAAGAAACTCCTTGAGGATTGGGTCATGTGCCAAGTTGGAACATTGGTATTGATGTCTTTTTCAGATCCTTCAGAGGATTGGACAAGTGGCCTACAAACTTGCACTACCGCCAACAATAAAAGTCCATGATGTTTTCCATGTTTCACTGCTTAAGAGATATTATGTGTAAGAAGTTGATCATGTGATTTATTGGTTTGTATTACAGGTGGAACCGAAGGGAGAGTTCCAACCAGAGCTACAATGCATATTGTAGTGGAAATAACTCATCCTCCTGAACTGAGAAATAGGTAATGCTAAAGTGCAGTGGAAGAAATTTAATCCTGATGAATCTTCATTGGAGATGGATGATCAGATGTAGGCATTATATCCCTCTTTATTTTCTAGTGGAAGAAAATGAGTTTTTGATATGTGTGTGTTTGTGTGTGTGTGTGTGTGTGTGTCATTGTAAATATGACATCAAACTGTGTTTATAAACCTCCAATAAGCAGTATGTTTGTAATGTTTTCAACAATTGGTAAATGTAAATACTACAACATGCTATGTTTATAAATATCCAATAAGAAATATGTTCTTTTTGGTCATATGCGTCATAGAACACTGAGCATGGTGTTCCCCCAAGGGGGAGGGGTTCATAACAACCTTAGGTTGATTTTATATGTAAATAAATTAAACCAATCTCATGGGAAATGTATTCCAAGATTAATGGAGGGGCAAAATTACAGTGGGAATCACTTGTGGTTTATTATTAGATATGGAAATTGGAAATGGTATTGGAAAAGGCAAAAAAAAGGAAATAAATGATAATTTAATATGAGAAATAAATGAAAATAGGAGAAAATGGACATGAATACACACAAATATGCATGCAAGGGAAAATGAAGGAAAATGAAGGAACACGAAAAGGAAACATAAACAAAAGGAGAGGAGGAACATTCTCTTCCTCTCTTAGTCACTCTTAATTACCATTTCTCTCTTAGTTACTCATACACTCTTACACACTTAGAGAATTATTGGATAATTCTAGCATTCACTTGGCTTAGGAGAGAGAAAGGACTTGGGAAGAAGGAAGCAAGCAAAGGAATTTGTGGGTAGTAAAAGAGAAGGTTGGAAAATAATCTATAAAAGGAGAAATTTGCAGGTAATATGTTGCATGTGTGATTTGGTTGCTGAGATTTGAATGCATCGTACATGAATTTAGTTATTTAGTTGATTTGCTATCATTGGCATGGTATTTTTGTGGATTGGCAGTAGTTTCATCCTTGCCTTGCCATTTCTTGGATAGACATGGTGTAGTGGGTGCTTTTTTTTTATTTAGCTTTGGATGGTCGGTATACTTTGAATCCTAGTGTGGTGGTATAGGGAAAATTCCCAAGGGTCGAGGGTTGAGATGGGATTTCTCTTGGAACTGTTGACAGGTGGGCGGAGATAGGAAAATTCCTCTAGGTATGGTGAAGAAGATGGAGGCATCCAAGCTTGTTTGGTGTTAGTGATTTCTAGACTGGTTTAGGTGAAGTCACCATGGTTGAGGCTTTAGGTGGTTTGGCCTTTGAAAGCGTCGGTTGGCTCTGTCTTGGTTTAACCCATATGGTATCACATTCATGATTGGAATATCACATGGGGTTGATTAGTTGAAAGAGAGATTTGGTTCAACCCATTATATGGTCGGGTGGTACGTGGAAGTCACTGATTTAGTTGGAATTTGCATATGTGAATATGATTTATTTTCTTGTTGGGATCAATGAGCACATGTATTGATGATTGGTTTGATTTTATGACTAGTTTGTCATGGATTTATTCTAGTTAGATGTTGGTTGTAGGTAGGATATATATATTTTTATAATATTCTCTTGTTATGGATCTTATTAAATTTTTGATAAGTTATTCAATGATTAAATGAATGAATGGGATAGCTTGTGTTGTTGCAACTTGTTTGAGAGGGAATTGAACCTTCTCGATGATTCTCTTATGAAGTTATTAAGACATTGAACAAATATAGATTCATGAATTGTAGCTACTATGTTTACCATGAGTTTGATGAAAATTTTAGCATGTGTTTGGAAAATTCAGAGCAATATCTAGCATTAGTATTCATCATCCTGACTTATTATCTTAGATTGAGTTAAATAAAGTTATGGGTTATTCTAGGTAGTAGAACTGTATCTAGCTCTAAAAATCAGTATCTAGGTTGATAGTTGTACCCTCAGAACTAGGAGATCAGCTGTAGCTTCACGAAAGAAGGCATGTGCATGTGACTAGAGCCATATGTGTGCAAAAAAGGTTTGGCATGCATACAACTAGGTTGTGAAGTGAGTCAAAAGTTATTTCAAAACAAAGATGTCATTAACAAATGTTGTCTAGTGTTTGGGTGATGTGGTGCTCCTGGGAGGTTGTAGTATGTTTCTGGTTTGTAGGCGCCACCCCCATAACTTGAACTTGGATGTTAGGTCATCTCACAGTAACTCTCAGCCCATGTTTACCCTAGAGAGCTTGTAAAGGGGGGTAAATGTGAGGTGGGGTGTTACACTCTTTCATGTGAAACTAGCATTTTTCTCACTAATGGCCTGACCACCTTAGAGATACTTCAATTGAAATATTCCTCACAATTAAACAATTATTTTAAATTATCTTAGATCAGTTATACATAAAAAATTAAACTTGATCCAAAACTTAAGTGTATACTTTTAATATAATTTACTCCAAGTTACAAGAGTATATTCATAAGTTTAAATTTGCAACATTAAACATTCATGGAATTCATCTTCCATAACATTCATGTTTTATCTTTCATCAATATTCAACATCTACTCATAAACATAAATCATACACCAATGAACAATAGAAGCGAAGACCTTACTCTAAAGAATATTTATAAGAGCTGCAAGTTTACAAAGTTTCCTTTGCCTGGGTTAAGATCCCGCGTGAGTCACATGGCTGTATTTAAAAAATACACGCAAAAATCTGTCGAAATGGGTTTCTACCAACTATTCCATCCTATCGTGATGTTACCTGCAAGATTTGGATATTTGGATGGCCCATCAGTTTACGACTCCCTACATCCCATATATCGTCCCATTACGATGATATATGGAATAGAAACTATGGTGTTCCTTCATTCCTATTATGACTCTATTCCTATTATGACTCTTTATGCCATATATATCGTCCCATGGATGGAATGTTTCTTCGTGTTTTTTGGTTGGTTATTGTAATATGTGTTGTGTGTTCTTGTATTTCCTTTAACTTGTCTACACCTTTAAGTATTTACATCGTACTTAGAGGCCTATAGGGCATATCCCTTGGATTTTCATGCCCACACATGCCACGGCCACCTACCCTCATCTTCTTCATCCTTGTAAGTTTGTTCCATCTAAATATTCTTGCTGAGTGTCCCTCCAATTTGTTCCATCTCTCACCATTTCAGGTTGAGCTGACTTGTGATTTTTCCAAATCTCTCACCCACTTCAATCTTGTGATAATCCTCGTGTTTTTTTGACTGTGTCACTCATTACATAGTAAGGGAGCATGCACGCATCTCACGATACCTCGTATCAACCCAATGTGTGTGCACATGGTGCCTAATTGGACTCCTCTTGGGTGTGCATGCATTTTTTTTCCTAGCTCACCAAGTCGAGTTGTCTTTGTTGGACGTGCATACCCACTGTCATGCCCAGTTATGCCACTTGGTTGTCTCATGCACCTATGTTACCTATAACACATAATAAGCCAACATTTGTACAAAATTCACAAATATAATCAAATTTCTTGTGATATACATGTCATCACATTTTCATGCCTTTGTTTTAAGTGTGTACTCAACCTGAGGGCCTTATAGTAAGCCTCCTTACAATTACAATGTTGATATATTAGTGGAATTGGAAAAATTGAGACACATATTTTCAATGTCTAAAGGGAGATACCATTTACTTACTCTATCATTGAAATAATTTCCAACATTAATTACTAGTGAAACCATATAAATTAAATGGTTGGTAAATGTAGAAAAATATCAAAAAATTTACTTTGTAATATGTCTCACATTTCCAAGATTAATTAAACATTAACTAAATTATAACATTATTTTAAATTATTATTGTTTTTTATTAATTAAAAAAAGAATTAATATATGAGTTTAAAAAATTTACATTTAAAATAACATGTAATAGGGTAAAACCATGAAGGTGGGTTACACTTTTGTGAGAATCATTTTCCCAACATTGTGGCCGAACTATTTCTGCTGTTTACATTAATGACATATTGACGACGTGGGAAAACAGAATTTTGGCTGGAGATGGGAAAACCGGCAGCTAAAGTTCAGCCGAACATTTAAAATAATTTGGCCGAAATTCCGTTTATAAATATACCAACCCACAAACATGAATATGTGTCAGCTTATTACCATTGTCGCATGCTGTTGCAAAGTTTAGTTCGTTGTTTGCTGTTTGCCGTTGGGAGAGTTTAGTTTGCCATTGTCACATGTTTTTGTAGGGTTTGTTTTGTTGTTTTCTGTTGCAGTTGTAGGGTCTTGATGTTGCAGTTGCAGGTGCAAGTGAGAAATTTGTTTGTTTTCTATTTTTTTTATGATTTTTTTTAATTGTTATTCTTTTGTTCTACTCTTTTAATTTTATAGCTTTTTTTGTTTGCAGGTAATTTGTAATTTTTCATCTGCGACGTCCTCGACGATCTCCTACTTGTCTTCTCATTGCAGCCTTGACATCTTTGACAATCTCCTGCCTCGTTTTCTCATTGCGGCCTCGTCTCCGAATTTCCAGGTTGGTAAATGTGTCAAATTTTTGTATCTCTCTCTAGAATTGTAACTGGGCTTGCTCATAGGTAATGTATTTTTTCATGTCAATATTGAATAAACCAATTTATCTTCCTCAGTTGACCGTGGAGTTGTGTCTTCTCTTTATGCACTTATCTTACATCCCTGGCTAGTTTTTTAGATGTAATTTCTTTCCATATCCAAACCTTTTCATTTACATTTCAATATATGAGGGGGATCCCAATAAATACTTAGGTACGAACCCACTTGACCGTATGGGAGAGGTTTCTAATTTTGCATACCCACCTGTTTACGGCCATCTTTTCAATGCTCATTTACCTGAACTTTTCAGCTTCATTTACCTATCTAGATTAGTACACAATAATTATTGGAATAGTTGTGTTATGCATATGCTTAAAAGAGTAATTTATTTTCTTATTAACTAGGAGTGTTAGACAGTATTATTATCTAGAGGAAATCAATTGTCTATGTAATAGAATGTTGTGTGAAAAGGTACTGGTTTAAAAATTATTACACTTTGTCTAGAGTAGTAGACAATACTTCTTGGAATAACTGTGTTATGTATGTGCTTAAAAGAGTAATTTATTTTCTTATGAACTATGATTGTTAGACAGTATTATTATCTAGAGGAAATCGATTGTCTATGTAACATAATGTTGTATGAAAAGGTATTGGCTTCCAAATTATTACTCATGTCGTGAACATGCAGACGCATGATAATGATCCAAAAATGGGTGATATATGCTCTGTAAATAATTTCATGTTAAAAGAAATCTCAGAGTAAACCGTAGCAGAGGAATAATAGAGAAAATCAACAACTCTGTTCACATTTCCCACTATACAATTCCAAGGAAAAAAAGATGGACATAGAGCTATGCAATAAATATTTTATAAAGACAATGTACACCTTCATGAAAGGAAGCTACCATGAAAAATCCTCTGCAACTACCAATGATCAGAGAGTCAATTCGCTAGTTTCCCCCAGTTTTGACCTACATGTAAAGCTAGCATCGTATAATAAGCTAATGTACTTTCTCTTGACTAGTAGTTATGAGAACAACCTGACACCCCAAAGATTTAGGTCGTATCTCAATCAATATATAAATAAATAATCAATGTGCAATTTAGGTTTACTATTAACTGTATCCTTCTGATCCCTTCGAACAATATCATCCTGGTTATCTGGCCCTTCTGCATCTTTACCCGGAATGAGATCATCCCTATTTGCTAGAATAATCCCATTTGCTGGAATAATGGAATACTGTACAAATTTCAGGAAATTTAGGTAGGGTTAATATGAGGGAAAACTTTAGAGTTAATGTAACTGTTTTTGCTATTTTTTCATTTTTTTTTTCACAAATAGATTTTCTATTTTTGTTTTCGGCATCTTTACTACAAATTTGGTATAAAAACCATTGAATGTGGACATGGGAAAAGTTACCATGCTACTTAATTTCTGGCTGTGGGCTCCTGTCTATTTTTTTTTAAATCTTTACAATGTCTTTTAACATGCCCCATTTTCTTTACCAATTCATCTTTTTGTGCATTCTTGTTTTCAGTTTAATAACTGCTTCAATATTTTCAGCATCTTTATTCTCCATCTTTCCTCTTAGTTTTTACCTATTCAATATTATCCTCATATCTGTTTGGAGATTAATGTCCTAAAAGAAAACAAGAAGTGAAATTAATAGGTATGTTGTTAGGCAGTCTCTAGATGTATCCGATCTTCAAGTTTTCTCCAAGAAACATACAATAGCTTTGCCATCCTTCGTAGTATAAACCACATGGTACATTCACTATTAGTTTTGTCCCTCCAACATCTGACATGAATGAATTTTATTAATGTACGTAAATTTAAACCTTCCATGATCCTTATAATCTTGTAAAATGTTAAAAGTGGAGTGTTTTATGATGTAATGGATATTAATAATCTAGATTGACATGGTTGTATTTTATTAATGTACCTAAATTTACACCTTCCATGATTCTTCTAATCTTCTAAAATGTTAAAAGTGGAGTGTTTTATGATGTATGGATATTAAAAATCTAGATTATCATACAACCAACCTAGATCCATCTTAACTCTGGATCTATCAAGTGCCGAGAGGGATCAAATCTCTCGAGGTGCAAACCTCTTTTTTGGAGTGCAAAACTTGAGGAAAGGTTTGCACCTCGAGAGATTTGATCCCTCTCGGCGCTTGATAGATCCAGAGTTAAGATGGATTTAGGTTGGTTTCAGTCGTGTGCGGCCAAGGAAAATCTATCAAAAATATGATTAATTTTATCAATAATATGTAAATACAGATAATATAAATATAATAATTTTATATATGCTAAATATGTCTGATATTTATCTAGTCATTTTAATTTTAAAATTTTCTTAGTTACCTCAGTTTTTTTTTTAATGCAAAGTGACAATGTAATAGTGTTGAATGATAGAAAATAAAAATAATAAGAATGTAGTCAATTACAAATAGTCTTCATTGTGATCAATCTCAAATTATTTTCTTTTTCTATTCTTATTTTCACCCTTGTTAGTTTTGTCATCTTTTCATATCGATTATATGAAAAGGACAATTGAAATAATAAACCATTTAAATATTTAGCTTGAACTATCGTACTAAACATCATACATTGTCTCTCTTGCTCTTCAATATTAATAGGTTGATTTACTATAACACAAATATTAATGTACATTGTTAATAATTTTGTGTGCTTACACTGAAATCAATGCACAATCTTAATCCAATCACTTTAAAATTAATGTACCATCAATGTACATCAAATCAGAAATCAACGTCTACACTGAAATCAATGCACCTAATGCAAAAAATCAAATAAGATTACAAAAAAATATCTACACTGAGAACAATGCATCTAATGTAGGTAATCAAATAATATTAGAAATCAACATCTATATTGAAATCAATGGATCTAGTGCAAGTAATAAAATAGGATTAGAAACCAACATCTACACTGATATCAATGCATCTAGTGCAAGCAATCAAATAGGATTATAAATCACCATCTACTTTCCTATCTCCCCCCCTTGAACTACTTCTCTCTTTCCCTCCATCTCTCCACTCTCTCACATCCTCCCTCTTCCTTCCTCTCTCTCCATATCTTTCCCACATATATATCTCCCTCTCTCTTCACCCTCCAACTATGTTACTATATCCCTCCCTCTCTCCTTCTCTCCATATCTCCTTCTTTATCTCTTTATCTCACCCCAAAACATATACACACTCTCTCCATATCTCCCTTGTCACTTCATCTCTCTCTCCACTTCTCACTCTCTATGTAATCCGTCTTCCCTCCCTCTCTCCTCCTCTCTCTCGTCCTTCCTCTCTCTCTCTCTCTCTCTCTTTCTTTGCCCTCCAATTTTCTCTCTTCTCCCATAACTCTCTTCCTCTCTCTTGTCCTTCCTCTCCTACCTTCCTCTATCTTTTCCCCTCTCTCTCTCTCTCTCTTTGCCTTCCAATCCTCTTTTCTCCCCCAACACACACACACACACACTCTCTCTCTCAACATCTACACTAAAATCAATGCATATAGTGCAAGAAAAATAGGATTAGAAATCACCATCCACACTGAAATCAATGCATCGAGTGCAAGAAATATCTTCCCTCTCTCCCCCCTCCAAATCTATCTCTCTTTCCCTCCCTCTCTCTACTCTCTCACATCCTCTCTCTCTTCCTTCCCCTCTATCCCTTTCTCTCCCACATCTATCTCTCTCTATATCTCCCTATCTCTCCCTCTCTTCACCCTCCAACTATGTTACTATATCCCTCCCTCTCTCATTCTCTCCCCATTCCCTCCATCTCTACTTATTTTTCTCTTTACCTCATCCCCAAACATACACATACTCCTCTATTTCTCCCTTGTCACTCCCTCTCTCTCTCCACTTCTTGCTCCCTATGTAAATACATTACTCTGGATCCAGAGTTTGATATTATCTATATTTACACTGAAATCAATGCATCTAGTGCAAGGAAGAAAATAAGATTAGAAACCAACATCTACACTGATATCAATGCATCTAGTGTAAGCAATTAAATAGGATTAGAAATCATCATATTAATTTACATTGTTAATAATTTTGTGTGCTTACACTAAAATCAATGCACAATCTTAATCTAGTCACTTTAAAATTAATGTACCATCAATGTACATCCAATTACATCATATCAGAAATCAACGTCTACACTAAAATCAATGCACCTAATGCAAACAATCAAATAGATTACAAAACAACATCTACACTGAGATCAATGCATCTAATGCAGGTAATCAAATAAGATTAGAAATCAACATCTATATTGAAATCAATGGATCTAGTGCAAGTAATAAAATAATATTAGAAACCAACATCTACACTGATATCAATGCATCTAGTGCAAGCAATAAAATAGGATTATAAATCACCATCTACTTCACTATCTCCCCCCTCGAACTACATCTCTCTTTCCCTCCATCTCTCCACTCTTTCAAATCCTCCCTCTTCCTTCCTCTCTCTCCATTTCTTTCCCACATATATATCTCCCTCTCTCTTCACCCTACAACTATGTTACTCTCTCTCTCTCTCTCTCAACATCTACACTAAAATAAATGCATATAGTGCAAGAAAAATAGGATTATAAATCACCATCCACACTGAAATCAATGCATCGAGTGCAAGAAATCATCTTCCCTATCTCCCCCCTCCAACTACATCTCTCTTTCCCTCCATTCTTCCTCCTATACACTAAAATCAACATCTACACTGAAATCGATGCATCTAGTGCAAGTAATCAAATAGGATTATAAATCACCATCTACTTCCCTATCTCTCCCCTTGAACTACATCTCTCTTTCCCTCCATATCTCCACTCTCTCACATCCTCCCTCTTCCTTCTTCTCTCTCCATTTCTTTCCCACATATATATCTCCCTCTCTCTTCACCCTCCAACTATGTTACTATATCCCTCCCTTACTCCTTCTCTCCATATCTCCTTCTTTATCTCTTTATCTCACCCCAAAACATATACACACTCTCCCCATATCTCCCTTGTCACTTCATCTCTCTCTCCACTTCTCACTCTCTATGTATTCCTTCTTCCCTCCCTCTCTACCCCTCCAAATCCATCTCTCCATCCTTCCATATCTCCTTCTATCTCCCTCCCTCTCTCCTCCTCTCTCTCTTCCTTCCTCTCTCTACCCCCCTCTCTCTCTCTCTTTATTTTCCCTCCAATTTTCTCTCTTCGCCCATAACTCTCTTCCTCTCTCTCATGTTCTCTCCTCCTACCTTCATCTATCTTTTCCTCTCTCTCTCTCTCTTTGCAATAAAATTATCTCTCTCTCTCTCTCTCTCTCTCCCTCTCCCTCTCTATTTACCTTCCAATTGTATTTCCTCCCCCAACACACACACACACTCTCTCTCTCTCTCTCAACATCTACACTAAAATCAATGCATATAGTGCAAGAAAAATAGGATTATAAATCACCATCAACACTGAAATCAATGCATCGGGTGCAAGAAATCATCTTCCCTCTCTCTCCCCTCCAAATCCATCTCTTTTTCCCTTCCTCTCTCCACTCTCTCACATCCTCTCTCTCTTCCTTCCCCTCTATCCCTTTCTCTCCCAAATCTCTCTCTCTCTATATCTCCCTCTCTCTCCCTATCTTCACCCTCAAACTATGTTACTATATCCCTCCAGCTCCATCTCTCTTTCCCTCCCTCTCTCGACTCTCTCACGTCCTCTCTCTCTTCCTTCCCCTCTATCCATTTCTCTCCCACATATATCTCTCTATATATCTCCCTCTCTCTCCCTCTCTTCACCATCCAACTATGTTACTATATCCTTGCCTCTCTCCTTCTCCCCCAATTCCCCCCATCTCTCCTTATTTTTCTCTCTATCTCACCCCCAAACATACACGTACTCTCTCTATTTCTCCCTTGTCACTCGCTCTATCTCTCCACTTCTCGCTCTCTCTATGTATTTATTCTTCCCTCCCTCTCTCACCGTCCAAGTCCATCTCTTTATACCTCCCTCTCTCCTCCTATCTCCCTCCCTCTCTCCTCCTCTCTTTCCCTTCCTCTCCTACCTCCCTATCTCTTCCCCCATCTCTCTTCTCTCTCCCTCTCTCTCTCTTTTCCCTCCAATATAAAAAATGGAAGAGAATTAGAAAAATATGGTATTTGGCCCACTCGTGGTTAAATTTATATATGTAGGGAGAAAGGAAGTGATTTTTTATTAGGGCCCACATTAGATTAATTATATTAAATTTTAAATGTTAAATATTAAACATTATTTTTTACATTTATGTTTACATGCTTATTGTTACCCCAGATAGTAATGCATATGTACTTTAATTTGGCCCATGGTATTTAGCTGAGGATTCACCTAAATAAAACCACTTTTTGAGTGTTCCTAAATATAAATAGGATTATGGAGTAAATATAAAAAGACGTTTTATTTATTTACCATACCTATGGTTTATTTATATTCTATTTATTTACCATACCTCTTTTATAAATATGGTATTTGGCCCATGGTATTCAACCCATGGTATTAAAGTGGTACATTTCTATACACTCGAACATATCAAAAGTTTACATTAATTAAATTTAATAATATTAATATTATAATATAATAATGTGAATATTAGAATTAATAATAATATTAATATTAATATTAGGGTGAATAATGTTTTTTTGGCATGTATTAATAATAATTTGGCCCATGGTATTTAGCTCAGGATTCACCTAAATAAAACCACTTTTTGATGTTCATAAATATAAATAGGTTTATAGAGTAAATATAAAAAGCCTTTTTGTTTATTTACCATATATATGGTTTATTTATATTTTATTTATTTACCATACCTCTTTTATAAATATCTTTTATAAATATGGTATTTTGCCTATGCTATTCAACCCATGGTATTAAAGTGGTAAGTATATCAAAAGTTTACTTTACTCACATGACATCTACACATCTATATACACTCTGACATATCAAAAGTTTACATTACACACATTACATCTACACATCTCTATATATTGGGCTGACATATCAAAAGTTTACATTACACACATTACATCTACACATCTCTATATATTGGGCCCGACATATCTAACCCACGTTACATCTACACATCCCTATATACTGGGCTGTAGAGCGCCTCATACAAAGCACCTAGTAGCAATGTTGATATTATTGAGAGAGCATAAATTGTATGCCAAGCTCTACAAGTGCAGTTTATCTCAGTCTTAGATTCATTACTTGGGACATGTTGTTTCCAAGGAAGGGATAACAATGGATCTGGAAAATATTAAAGCTATCATTGAGTGGCTAGCTCCAATGAATGTGGATGAGGTCAGATCATTCATGGGACTAGTAGGTTATTACAAGTGGTTTATTAAGAACGTCTCCAAGATTAGCTATCCTATCACATTCTTGTAGAGAAAAGGGAAGAATTTTGGATGGACTGAGTAGTGTGCAACTAATTTTGAGCAGTTGAAGAATTTTCTTACAAGTTCTCTCGTTTTGAAGATTGCAGATCCTAAAAAAAGAGGCGGTTAAGTTTGTTTCAAGATGCTTTGATGGTCAACAGGTGAAAGTTGAATGCAAGAATTTTGCTGGTCTATTGCATCCTATTTTGATTCCAGAGTGGAAATTAGAGGTCATTTCCATGGAATTGATTACAGGGTTTCCTGGGACATTAAGGAAACATGATTCCATCATGGTTTTGGTTGACATGTTGAGAAAGGTAGCTCACTTCATTGCAGTGAAGTCTATTAATTTAGCTAGTGAGGTAGCTCAGATCTTCATCAGGGAGATAGTGAGGTTGCATGGAGTTCCCAAGAATATTGTATTAGATATAGATGCCAAGTTCACTTCCAGATTTTGGAAGGAGTTGTTTGCAGGCATGGGGATAAAGTTAACTTCCAATACAACTTATCAACCATGGAAAAATCAACAAATAGATAGTCTTAATAGGATTATTTAGGACATGTTGAGGATGCATGTCATGAATCAACAAAGGAAGTGGGAGGAGTACCTTCCAATGGTATATTTTTATTATAACAATGGGTATCAAGAATCCTTGAATATGAGTCCATTTGAGGCTCTGTAGGGGTGGAGTTGGAATACTCCTATCAACTGGAGTGATCCATTGGACATGGTGTTGATTGGACTAGATATGTTGGAAGAGATGGAACATGACATGTAGGTTATAAAAGGGAATTTAAAGGCGACACAAGATAGGAGGAAGAGTTATGGAAATCATCACAGAAAATTCAAGGAGTTTCAGGGTGGGGAGCATTTTTAATTTCACATCAATCCCAAGAGCAACTCCTTGAGGATTGGGTCATGTGCCAAGTTGGCACATTGGTATTGATGTCTTTTTCAGATCCTTCAGAGGATTGGACAAGTGGCCTACAAACTTGCACTGCCGCCAACAATGAAAGTCCATGATGTTTTCCATGTTTCACTACTTAAGAGATATTATGTGCAAGAAGTTGATCATGTGATTTATTGGTTTGTATTACAGGTGGAACCAAAGGGAGAGTTCCAACCAGAGCTACAATGCATATTGTAGTGGAAATAACTCATCCTCCTGAACTGAGAAATAGGTAATGTTAAAGTGCAGTGGAAGAAATTTAATCCCGATGAATCTTCATTGGAGATGGATGATCAGATGTAGACATTATATCCCTCTTTATTTTCTAGTGGAAGAAAATGAGTTTTTGATATGTGTGTGTTTGTGTGTGTGTGTGTGTCTCATTGTAAATATGACATCAAACTATGTTTATAAACCTCCAATAAGCAGTATGTTTGTAATGTTTTCAACAATTGGTAAATGTAAATACTACAACATGCTATGTTTATAAATATCCAATAAGAAATATGTTTTTTTTGGTCATATGCGTCATAGAACACTGAGCATGGTGTTCCCCCAAGGGGGAGGGGTTCATAACAACCTTAGGTTGATTTTCTATGTAAATAAATTAAACCAATCTCATGGGAAATGTATTCCAAGATTAATGGAGGGGCAAAATTACAGTGGGAATCACTTGTGGTTTATTATTAGATATGGAAATTGGAAATGGTATTGGCAAAGGCAAAAACAAGGAAATAAATGATAATTTAATATGAGAAATAAATGAAAATAGGAGAAAATGGACATGAATACACATAAATATGCATGCAAGGGAAAATGAAGGAAAATGAAGGAACACGAAAAGGAAACATAAACAAAAGGAGAGGAGGAACATTCTCTTCCTCTCTTAGTCACTCTTAATTACCATTTCTCTCTTAGTTACTCATACACTCTTACACACTTAGAGAATTATTGGATAATTCTAGCATTCACTTGGCTTAGGAGAGAGAAAGGACTTGGGAAGAAGGAAGCAAGAAAAGGAATTTGTGGGTAGTAAAAGAGAAGGTTGGAAAATAATCTATAAAAGGATAAATTTGCAGGTAATATGTTGCATGTGTGATTTGGTTGCTGAGATTTGAATGCATCGTACATGAATTTAGTTATTTAGTTGCTTTGCTATCATTGGCATGGTATTTTTGTGGATTGGAAGTGGTTTCATCCTTTCCTTGCCATTTCTTGGATAGACATGGTGTAGTGGGTGCTTTTTTTTTATTTAGCTTTGGATGGTCGGTATACTTTGAATCCTAGTGTGGTGGTATAGGGAAAATTCCCAAGGGTCGAGGGTTGAGATGGGATTTCTCTTGGAACTGTTGACAGGTGGGCGGAGATAGGAAAATTCCTCTAGGTATGGTGAAGAAGATGGAGGCATCCAAGCTTGTTTGGTGTTAGTGATTTCTAGACTGGTTTAGGTGAAGTCACCATGGTTGAGGCTTTAGGTGGTTTGGCCTTTGAAAGCGTCGGTTGGTTCTGTCTTGGTTTAACCCATATGGTATCACATTCATGATTGGAATATCACATGGGGTTGATTAGTTGAAAGAGAGATTTGGTTCAACCCATTATATGGTCGGGTGGTACGTGGAAGTCACTGATTTAGTTGGAATTTGCATATGTGAATATGATTTATTTTCTTGTTGGGATCAATGAGCACATGTATTGATGATTGGTTTGATTTTATGACTAGTTTGTCATGGATTTATTCTAGTTAGATGTTGGTTGTAGGTAGGATATATATTTTTTTATAATATGCTCTTGTTATGGATCTTATTAAATTTTTGATAAGTTATTCAATGATTAAATGAATGAATGGGATAGCTTGTGTTGTTGCAACTTGTTTGAGAGGGAATTGAGCCTTCTCGATGATTCTCTTATGAAGTTATTAAGACATTGAACAAATATAGATTCATGAATTGTAGCTACTATGTTTACCATGAGTTTGATGAAAATTTTAGCATGTGTTTGGAAAATTCAGAGCAATATCTAGCATTAGTATTCATCATCCTGACTTATTATCTTAGATTGAGTTAAATAAAGTTATGGGTTATTCTAGGTAGCAGAACTATATCTAGCTCTAAAAATCAGTATCTAGGTTGATAGTTGTACCCTCAGAACTAGGAGATCAGCTGTAGCTGCACGGAAGAAGGCATGTGCGTGTGACTAGAGCCATATGTGTGCAAAAAAGGTTTGGCATGCATACAACTAGGTTGTGAAGTGAGTCAAAAGTTATTTCAAAACAAAGATGTCATTAACAAATGTTGTCTAGTGTTTGGGTGATGTGGTGCTCCTGGGAGGTTGTAGTATGTTTCTGGTTTGTAGGCGCCACCCCCATAACTTGAACTTGGATGTTAGGTCATCTCACAGTAACTCTCAGCCCATGTTTACCCTAGAGAGCTTGTAAAGGGGGGTAAATGTGAGGTGGGGTGTTACACTCTTTCATGTGACACTAACATTTTTCTCACTAATGGCCTGACCACCTTAGAGATACTTCAATTGAAATATTCCTCACAATTAAACAATTATTTTAAATTATCTTAGATCAGTTATACATCAAAAATTAAACTTGATCCAAAACTTAAGTGTATCCTTTTAATATAATTTACTCCAAGTTACAAGAGTATATTCATAAGTTTAAATTTGCAACATTAAACCTTCATGGAATTCATCTTCAATAACATTCATGTTTTATCTTTCATCAATATTCAACATCCACTCATAAACATAAATCATACACCAATGAACAATAGAAGCGAAGACCTTACTCTAAAGAATAAGAGGTGCAAGTTTACAAAGTTTCCTTTGCTTGGGTTAAGATCACATGGCTGTATATAACAAATACACGCAAAAATCTGTCGAAATGGGTTTCTACCAACTAATCCATCCTATCGTGATGTTACCTGCAAGATTTGGATATTTGGATGGCCCATCAGTTTACGACTCCCTACATCCCATATATCGTCCCATTACGATGATATATGGAATAGAAACTGTGGTGTTCCTTCATTCCTATTACGACTCTCTTTATCCCATATATATCGTCCCATGGATGGAATGTTTCTTGTGTTTTTTGGTTGGTTATTGTAATATGTGTTGTGTGTTCTTGTATTTCCCTTTTAACTTGTCTACACCTTATTTATTTATATCAGACTTAGGGAGGCCTATAGGGCATATCCCTTGGATTTTTTCCACATGCCATGCCACCATGCATTGAGTTGATCCTTGTAAGTTTGTTCCATCTACATATTCTTCGGTTGAGTGTCCCAATGGTTTGTTCCATCTCTCACCCATTTCGGTTGAGCTGACTTGTGATTTTTCCAACTCTCACCCACTTCAATTCAGACAATCTCGAGGTTTTTTTGACTGTGTCACTCATTACATAGTAAGGGAGCATGCACGCATCTCACGATACCTCGTATCAACCCAATGTGTGTGCACATGGTGCCTAATTGGACTCCTCTTGGGTGTGCATGCATTCTTTTTCCTAGCTCACCAAGTCGAGTTTTCTTTGTTGGATGTGCACACCCACTGTCGTGCCGAATTATGCCACTTGGTTGTCTCGTGCACCTATGTTACCTATAACACATAATAAGCCAACATTTGTACAAAATTCACAACTATAATCAAATTTCTTGTGATATACATGTCATCACATTTTCATGCCTTTGTTTTAAGTGTGTACTCAACCTGAGGGCCTTATAGTAAGCCTCCTTACAATTACAATGTTGATATATTAGTGGAATTGGCAAAATTGAGACACGTATTTTCAATGTCTAAAGGGAGATACCATTTACTTACTCTATCATTGAAATAATTTCCAACATTAATTACTAGTGCAACCATATAAATTAAATCGTTGGTAAATGTAGAAAAATATCAAAAAATTTACTTTGTAATATGTCTCACATTTCCAAGATTAAAAAATACTAAAAATTAACTAAATTATAACATTATTTTAAATTATTATTGTTTTTTATTAATTATAAAAAGAATTAATATATGAGTTTAAAAAATTTACATTTAAAATAACATGTAATAGGGTAAAACCACGAAGGTGGGTTACACTTTTGTGAGAATCAGGGGCGGAAAAGTCATTTTCCCAACATTTTGGCCGAACTAATTTTGTTGTTTACATTAACGACATATTGACGACGTGGGAAAACAAAATTTTTGCCGGAGATGGGAAAACCAGCAGCTAAAGTTCGGCCGAACATTTAAAATAATTCGGCCGAACTTTCGTTTATAAATATACCAACCCACAAACATGAATATGTGTCAGCTTATTACCATTGTCGCATGCTGTTGCAGAGTTTAGTTTGTTGTTTGCTGTTTGCTGTTGGGAGAGTTTAGTTTACCATTGTCACATGTTTTTGTAGGGTTTGTTTTGTTGTTTGCTGTTGCAGTTGTAGGATTTAGTTCGTTGTTGCAGTTGTAGGGTCTTGATGTTGCAGTTGCAGGTGCAAGTGAGAAATTTGTTTGTTTTCTATTTTTTTTTTTTGTGATTTTTTTTAATTGTTATTCTTTTTTTCTACTCTTTTAATTTTATAGTTTTTTTTGTTTGCAGGTAATTTGTAATTTTTCATCTGCGACGTCCTCGACGATCTCCTACTTGTCTTCTCGTTACAGCCTCAACATCTTTGACAATCTCCTGCCTCGTTTTCTCATTGCGGCCTCGTCTCCGAATTTCCAGGTTGGTACATGTGTCAAATTTTTGTATCTCTCTGTAGAATTGTAACTGGGCTTGCTCATAGGTAATGTATTTTTTCATGTCAATATTGAATAAACCAATTTATCTTCCTCAGTTGACCGTGGAGTTGTGTCTTCTCTTTATGCACTTATCTTATATCCCTGGCTAGATTTTTAGATGTAATTTCTTTCCATATCCAAACCTTTTCATTTAGATTTCAATATATGAGGTGGATCCCAATAAATACTTAGGTACGAACCCGCTTGACCGTATGGGAGAGGTTTCCAATTTTTCATACCCACCTGTTTACGACCATATTTTCAATGCTCATTTACCTGAACTTTTCAGCTTCATTTACCTATCTAGATTAGTACACAATAATTCTTGGAATAGTTGTGTTATGCATATGCTTAAAAGAGTAATTTATTTTCTTATTAACTAGGAGTGTTAGACAATATTATTATCTAGAGGAAATCGATTGTCTATGTAATAGAATATTGTGTGAAAAGGTACTGGTTTCAAAATTATTACACTTTGTCTGGATTAGTACACAATACTTCTTGGAATAAATGTGTTATGTATGTGCTTAAAAGAGTAATTTATTTTCTTATGAACTATGACTGTTAGACAGTATTATTATCTAGAGGAAATCGATTGTCTATGTAACATAATGTTGTATGAAAAGGTATTGGCTTCCAAATTATTACTCATGTCGTGAACATGAAGATGCATGATAATGATCCAAAAATGGGTGATATATGCTCTGTAAATAATTTCATGTTAAAATAAATCTCAGAGTAAACAGTAGCAGAGGAATAATAGAGAAAATCAACAACTCTGTTCACATTTCCCACTATACAATTCCAAGGAAAAAAAGATGGACATAGAGCTATGCAATAATATTTTAGAAAGACAATGTACACCTTCATGAAAGGAAGCTACCCTGAAAAAGCCTCTGCAACTACCAATGATCACAGAGTCAATTCCGCTAGTTTCCCCCAGTTTTGACCTACATGTAAAGCTAGCATCGTATAATAAGCTAATGTACTTTCTCTTGACCAGTAGTTATGAGAACAACCTGACACCCCATAGATTTAGGTCGTATCTCAATCAATATCTAAATAAATAATCAATGTGCAATTTAGGTTTACTATTAACTGTATCCTTCTGATCCCTTCGAACAATATCATCCCGGTTATCTGGCCCTTCTGCATCTTTACCCGGAATGAGATCATTCCTGTTTGCTAGAATAATCCCATTTGCTGGAATAATGGAATACTGTACAAATTTCATGAAATTTAGGTAGGGTTAATATGAGGGAAAACTTTAGAGTTAATGTAACTGTTTTTGCTATTTTTTCATTTCTATTTTCACAAATAGATTTTCTATTTTGGTTTTCGGCATCTTTACTACAAATTTGGTATAAAAACCATTGAATGTGGACATGGGAAAAGTTACCATGCTACTTAATTTCTGGCTGTGGGCTCCTGTCTATTTTTTTTTAAATCTTTACAATGTCTTTTAACATGCCCCATTTTCTTTACCAATTCATCTTTCTGTGCATTCTTGTTTTCAGTTTAATAACTGCTTCAATATTTTCAGCATCTTTATTCTCCATCTTTCCTCTTAGTTTTTACCTATTCAATATTATCCTCATATCTGTTTGGAGATTAATGTCCTAAAAGAAAACAAGAAGTGAAATTAATAGGTATGTTGTTAGGCAGTCTCTAGATGTATCCGCTCTTCAAGTTTTCTCCAAGAAACATACAATAGCTTTGCCATCCTTCGTAGTATAAACCACATGGTACATTCACTATTAGTTTTGTCCCTCCAACATCTGACATGGATGTATTTTATTAATGTACCTAAATTTAAACCTTCCATGATTCTTATAATCTTGTAAAATGTTAAAAGTGGAGTGTTTTATGATGTAATGGATATTAATAATCTAGATTTACATGGTTGTATTTTATTAATGTACCTAAATTTACACCTTCCATGATGCTTCTAATATTGTAAAATGTTAAAAGTGGAGTGTTTTATGATGTATGGATATTAAAAATCTAGATTATCATACAACCAGCCTAGATCCATCTTAACTCTGGATCTATCAAGTGCCGAGAGGGATCAAATCTCTCGAGGTGCAAACCTCTTTTTTGGAGTGCAAAACTTGAGGAAAGGTTTGCACCTCGAGAGATTTGATCCCTCTGGTAACCAGTAGATCCGAGTTAAGATGGACTTTAGGACAGTTTCGATGGAAGTGACGACCAAAGGAAAATCTATCAAAAAATATGGTGTTACCTCCAAATAATATGCAAATACAGATAATATAAATATAACAATTTTATATATGCTAAATATGTCTGATATTTATCTGGTCATTTTAATTTTAAAATTTTCTTAGTTACCTCAGTTTTGATAAATATTGTTAATAAATTTAATGACGAAATAATTTTTTTGAATGCAAAGTGACAATGTAATAGTGTTGAATGATAGAAAATAAAAATAATAAGAATGTAGTCAATTACAAATAGTCTTCATTGTGATCAATCTCAAATTATTTTCTTTTTCTATTCTTATTTTCACCCTTGTTAGTTTTGTCATCTTTTCATATCAATTATATGAAAAGGTCAATTGAAATAATAAACCATTTAAATATTTAGCTTGAACTATTGTACTAAACATCATACATTGTCTCTATTTCTCTTCAATATTAATAGGTTGATTTACTATAACACAAATATTAATGTGCATTGTTAATATCTTTGTGTGCTTAAACTGAAATCAATGCACAATCTTAATCCAATCACTTTAAAATTAATGCACCATCAATGTACATCAAATCAGAAATCAACGTCTACACTGAAATCAATGCACCTAATGCAAACAATCAAATAAGATTACAAAACAACATCTACACTAAGATCAATGCATCTAATGCAGGTAATCAAATAAGATTAGAAATCAACATCTATATTGAAATCAATGGATCCAGTGCAAGTAATAAAATAGGATTAGAAACCAACATCTACACTGATAGCAATGCATCTAGTGCAAGCAATCAAATAGGATTATAAATCACCATCTACTTCCCTATCTCCCCCCTTGAACTACTTCTCTCTTTCCCTCCATCTCTCCACTCTCTCACATCCTCCCTCTTCCTTCCTCTCTCTCCATTTCTTTCCCACATATATATCTCCCTCTCTCTTCACCCTCCAACTATGTTACTATATCCCTCCCTCTCTCCTTCTCTCCATATCTCCTTTATCTCTTTATCTCACCCCAAAACATATACACACTGTCTTCATATCTCCCTTGTCACTTCATCTCTCTCTTCACTTCTCACTCTCTATGTAATCCTTATTCCCTCCCTCTCTCTCGTCCTTCCTCTGCCCCCACCCTCCCCTTCTCTCTCTCTCTCTCTTTCTTTGCCCTCCAATTTTCTCTCTTCCCCCATAACTCTCTTCCTCTCTCTCATGTCCTCTCTCTTGTCCTTCCTCTCCTACCTTCCTCTATCTTTTCCTCTCTCTCTCTCTTTGAAATCCAATTATCTCTCTCTCTCTTTTTGCCTTCCAATCCTCTTTCCTCCCCCAACACACACACACACACACACACACTTTGTCTCTCTCTCAACATATACACTAAAATCAATGCATATATTGCAAGAAAAATAGGATTAGAAATCACCATCCACACTGAAATCAATGCATCAAGTGCAAGAAAACATATTCCCTCTCTCCCCCCTCCAACTCCATCTCTCTTTCCCTCCCTCTCTCCACTCTCTCACATCCTCTCTCTCTTCCTTCCCCTCTATCCCTTTCTCTCCCACATCTATCTCTCTCTATGTCTCCCTCTCTCTCCCTCTCTTCACCCTCCAACTATGTTACTATATCCCTCCCTCTCTCATTCTCCCCCCATTCCCTCCATCTCTCCTTATTTTTCTCTTTATCTCACCCCCAAACATACACATACTCCTCTATTTATCCCTTGTCACTCCCTCTCTCTCTCCACTTCTTGCTTCCTATGTAAATACATTACTCTGGATCCAGAGTTTGATATTATCTGTATTTACACTGAAATCAATGCATCTAGTGCAAGTAAGAAAATAAGATTAGAAACCAACATCTACACTGATATCAATGCATCTAGTGTAAGCAATCAAATATGATTAGAAATCATCATATTAATGTACATTTTTAATAATTTTGTGTGCTTACACTGAAATCAATGCACAATATTAATCTAGTCACTTTAAAATTAATGTACCATCAATGTACATCCAATTACATCAAATCAGAAATCAACGTCAACTCTGAAATCAATGCACCTAATGCAAACAATCAAATAAGATTACAAAACAAAATCTACACTGATATCAATGAATCTAATGCAGGTAATCAAATAAGATTAGAAATCAAAATCTATATTGAAATCAATGGATCTAGTGCAAGTAATAAAATAATATTAGAAGCCAACATCTACACTGATATTAATGCATCTAGTGCAAGCGATCAAATAGGATTATAAATCACCATCTACTTCCTTATCTCCCCCCTCAAACTACATCTCTCTTTCCCTCCATCTCTCCACTCTCTCACATCCTCCCTCTTCCTTCCTCTCTCTCCATTTCTTTCCCACATATATATCTCCATCTCTCTTCACCCTCCAACTATGTTACTCTCTCTCTCTCTCTCAACATCTACACTAAAATCAATGCATATAGTGCAAGAAAAATAGGATTATAAATCACCATCCACACTGAAATCAATGCATCGAGTGCAAGAAATCATCTTCCCTATCTCCCCCCTCCAACTACATCTCTCTTTCCCTCCATCTCTCCTCCTATACACTAAAATCAACATCTACATTGAAATCAATGCATCTAGTGCAAGCAATCAAATAGGATTATAAATCACCATCTACTTCCCTATCTCCCCCCTCAAACTACATCTCTCTTTTCCTCCATCTGTCCACTCTCTCACATCCTCCCCCTTCCTTCTTCTCTCTCCATTTCTTTCCCACATATATATCTCCCTCTCTTTTCACCCTCCAACTATGTTACTATCTCCCTCCCTCTCTCCTTCTCTCCATATCTCCTTCTTTATCTCTTTATCTCACCCCAAAACATATACACACTCTCTCCATATCTCCCTTGTCACTTCATCTCTCTCTCCACTTCTCACTCTCTATGTATTCCTTCTTCCCTCCCTCTCTCCCCCTCCAAATCCATCTCTCCATCCTTCCATCTCTCCTTCTATCTCCCTCCCTCTCTCCTCCTCTCTCTCGTCCTTCCTCTCTCCACCCTCCTCTCTCTCTCTCTCTCTTTATTTTCCCTCCAATTTTCTCTCTTCCCCCATAACTCTCTTCCTCTCTCTCATGTCCTCTCTCTTGTCCTTCCTCTCCTACCTTCATCTATCTTTTCCTCTCTCTCTCTCTCTTTGCAATAAAATTATCTCTCTCTCTCTCTCTCTCTCCCTCTCCCTCTCTATTTACCTTCCAATTGTACTTCCTCCCCCAACACACACACACACACTCTCTCTCTCTCTCAACATCTACACTAAAATCAATGCATATAGTGCAAGAAAAATAGGATTATAAATCACCATCCACACTAAAATCAATGCATCGGGTGCAAGAAATCATCTTCCCTCTCTCTCCCCTCCAACTCCATCTCTTTTTCCCTTCCTCTCTCCACTCTCTCACATCCTCTCTCTCTTCCTTCCCCTCTATCCCTTTCTCTCCCAAATATATCTCTCTCTATATCTCCCTCTCTTCACCCTCAAACTATGTTACTATATCCCTCCAACTCCATCTCTCTTTCCCTCCCTCTCTCCACTCTCTCACGTCCTCTCTCTCTTCCTTCCCCTCTATCCATTTCTCTCCCACATATATCTCTCTATATATCTCCCTCTCTCTCCCTCTCTTCACCATCCAACTATGTTACTATATCCTTGCCTCTCTCCTTCTCCCCCAATTCCCTCCATCTCTCCTTATTTTTCTCTCTATCTCACCCCCAAACATACACGTACTCTCTCTATTTCTCCCTTGTCACTCCCTCTCTCTCTCCACTTCTGGCTCTCTCTATGTATTTATTCTTCCCTCCCTCTCTCACCGTCCAAGTCCATCTCTATATACCTCCCTCTCTCCTCCTATCTCCCTCCCTCTCTCCTCCTCTCTCTCTTCCTTCCTCTCTTTCCCTTCCTCTCCTACCTCCCTCTCTCTTCCCCCATCTCTCTTCTCTCTCCCTCTCTCTCTCTTTTCCCTCCAATATAAAATGGAAGAGAATTAGAAAAATATGGTATTTGGCCCACTGTGTTAAATTTATATATGTAGGGAGAGAAGTGATTTTTTATTAGGGCCCACATTAGATTAATTATATTAAATTTTAAATGTTAAATATTAAACATTATTTTTACATTTATGTTTACATGTTTATTGTTACCTGAGATAGGCAATGCATATAGTGTACTTTAATTTGGCCCATGGTATTTAGCTGAGGATTCACCTAAATAAAACCACTTTTTATGTGTTCCTAAATATAAATAGGATTATGGAATAAATATAAAAAGACATTTTATTTATTTACCATACCTATGGTTTATTTATATTCTATTTATTTACCATACCTCTTTTATAAATATGGTATTTGGCCCATGGTATTCAGCCCATGGTATTAAAGTGGTACATTTCTATACACTTAAACATATCAAAAGTTTACATTAATTAAATTTAATAATATTAATATTATAATATAATAATGTGAATATTAGAATTAATATTAATATTAGGGTGAATAATGTTTTTTTGGCATGTATTAATAATAATTTGGCCCATGGTATTTAGCTCAGGATTCACCTAAATAAAACCACTTTTTGATGTTCATAAATATAAATAGGTTTATAGAGTAAATATAAAAAGCCTTTTTGTTTATTTACCATATATATGGTTTATTTATATTTTATTTATTTACCATACCTCTTTTATAAATATGGTATTTTGCCTATGCTATTCAACCCATGGTATTAAAGTGGTAAGTATATCAAAAGTTTACATTACTCACATGACATCTACACATCTATATACACTCTGACATATCAAAAGTTTACATTACACACATTACATCTACACATCTCTATATATTGGGCCGACATATCAAAAGTTTACATTACACACATTACATCTACACATCTCTATATATTGGGCCCGACATATCTAACCCACATTACATCTACACATCCCTATATACTGGGCTGTAGAGCGCCTCTCGACGCAATGATATGATAATAGTGTAGGTTGATGTTCAAGTTGTAAAATTCTTGTACATATCAAGGATGAATGATAGTACAAGCTAAAAATGACATTATTATAAATTATTAAACAATCTGTTAGGTGCTAAATCATACTTCTTATTAAGGACATAACTAATGCAAGTTGATTTTTTTTTATAAAGTTTTTAGCCTATTTATAGATGTCAAAGTAAAAGTTTCAAGATGTGATTTCTCCCATAAACCTCAAGGAAAACTAAATTCTAAGACAAACCATGTACATGTCATTTCTCTCACAAACTCATCAAGGTGTGACTTTTGACATAACTTCATCAACCACTACAACTAGTTGTTTTAGTAAGTGCATAAAATAATTTTTCAAACCATGTACGTGTCATTTCTCCCACAAACTCATCAAGGTGTGACTTTTGACATAAATTCATCAACCACTACCACTAGTTGTTTTAGAAAAGTGCATAAAATAATTTTTGAAACCATGTACATGTCATTTCTCCGTAAAACTCATCAAGGTGTGAATTTTGACATAACTTAATCAACCACTAGCACTAGTTGTTTTAGTAAGAGCATAAAATAATCTTGCAAACCATGTACATGTCATTTCTCCGACAAACTCATCAAGGTGTGACTTTTGACATAACTTAATCAACCAATACCACTAGTTGTTTAAGTAAGTGAAAACCACTACGACTTTAAGGAAAATCATGTACATGTGTCATTTCTCCCATCAAATTTTGGGTAAAATTTAAGGCATGTGTCATTTATATGTCATTTCTCTATCATTTCTATGCCATTTCTCCCATAAACTACAAGGAAATGTCATTTCTCCCATATACTATAAGGAAAAATTTAAGGAAAACCATGTACATGTCATCTCTCTCTTAAACTCTAGGCAAGGAAAACTTTAAGGCATGTCATTTCTAGATGTGATTTCTCCCATAAAATTTAAGGAAAAATTTAAGGCAAACCATGTACATGTCATTTCTCTCTTAAAATTTAGGCAAATAAAACTTTAAGGCATGTCATTTCTAGATGTAATTTCTCCCACACACCTTAAGGCAAATTTTAGGGCATGTCATTTATATATGTGATTTATCCCATAAACTTTAAGGCAAACCATGCATGTATGTCATCTCTCCCATTAATTAGGAAAACTTTAAGGCCTAAAAATCGAACCTAATGTGGCTGAAATTCCATAGGATCCCCCAAACTCAAGTATTTCTCCCATTAATTCAAAGCAACGTTTAAAGCCTAAAAACTGAACCTAAAGTGGCTGAACTTCCATAGGATTTTAGTTTGTTTATTGAGTGTTAACTTCTACAAGTTATAAAGGCAGAGTCTGTAAAGGTCCAGGTAGCCTCTGGATCTCATCCTTTCTTAAAGGTGGCATATCCAGTAAATGCCCCTATAGTCAATCTCTGGAAAAAATCTAAATAGAATTTCTTCATTCTAATATCCATTTCTGTACATGTCATTTATCTCATAAACTTTAAGGTATTTGATAGTGTTTTTGGAACCATGTACATGTCATTTCTATGTAATTTATCCCATAAAATTTAAGGAAAAATTTAATGATAACCATGTACATACATGTCATTTCTCCCATTTCTCTTTAAGGATAACCATGTACATACATGTCATTTCTCTCATTTCTCCCTTAAACTCAAGGCAAACTTTAAGGATAACGATGTACATGTCATTTCTCCCATAATTTTTAAAGAAAAATTTAAGGATAACCATGTACATACATGTCATTTCTCCCATTTCTCCCATAAACTCAAGGCAAAATTTAAGGATAACCATGTACATGTCATTTCTCCAATAAAATTTAAGGGATAATTTTCTAGTGTTTTTGGAACCATGTACATGTCATTTCTCCCTTAAACTCTAGGCAAGGCAATCTTTAAGGCATGTCATTTCTAGATGTGATTTATACCACAAAATTTATGGAAAACTTTAAGGCAAACCATGCACATGTCATTTATCCCATGCATTTGCAATAAATGTTATTTAATATATATTTTATTGATTTTTTTTTCAGGGATAAAAAAACCCACTAAATATGGTTGAAAAATGGACATTATGTATATATGTTTCTTGCTATCCCAATTAAGGGAAAGCCGTGATTACATATGTACTTTACAATATTGCAACTAGCTAGGTCCTCCAAAAGAAAATGAATATATTGGGAAGAACAACAAACAAAAAGACATATTATGTTGCATTGATAGAAGGCTTGGGAACAACTAGGGAGTATAGATCAAACGGAATTGTATTTTTCACCAATTATGAACTTGTGTGCAACCAGATGAAAGACGTGTACCAAGTTAAGAAGGAGAGACTAAAACAACTACATGGAAAAGAAAACAATATTGTTAGACAATTTCAATTTTTTAGTATAAGACATTGTACAAATGTTAATAAGATGTCTGCTGATCTATTGGGTGGGGAAATGCCAATTCAAGATTCATCTATCAAAGATGAATTAATAGAAGAATTAGTATTATACGTGGAAATGAAAATTCAAGATTCATCTCTCAAATATGAATTAGCGTTGAGACGATCTTCTTAAAAAATTCAGGATTCATCTCTCAAAGATGAATTAGTGTTTAGACGCTTTCCTTCAAAATTTATTGATGTACATTGTAACATATTTTTGATATGTGTGTGTTTTTTACTTATAAATGCACATTTTTTAATGACCATGTGTTTTTTTCAATTATATACCAAGTGTGCTCCCACCATGTAAAGCACAGCTTGGTGAACTTCACATTTGCAACTTGGTGAACTTCACATTTTTCTAAAATTAAAATGTGAGAACTTCAACAAATTTTTGTTTAAATGGAGTTTTACGCTTAATTTTTAATGACCATGTGTTTTTTTCAATTTTATATCAAGTGTGCTCCCACCATGTAAAACACAATTTGGTGAATTTAACATTTTTATAAATTTTTTACTTAAATTGAGTTTCACACATAAATTAGTGCTTTTAAAGTTGTGTTTTACATAATTTGTGTACACTAATTTACATTATTTTTTTGAAATTTCTTTTGAATTTATTTTAAATAGTAATTTAAAAATGATTGTAAATTTCCATTGTAGATATATCTACATATATATCATAGAGGATGAAATGCGAAGATCAATAGAATCCCATTTCTCTACGAGAGAGGGGGATCGGGGATCGAGAGATGTTCATGGTATTTAAATATAATCTTATCTCCATATATACATGTGTGTACATATGGAATTGATTTTTTATCAATTTTGTGAGTTAATTAGTTGTTAATAAGTTTCATTTTTTATTTTTAGGAGGTAGGAGGACAAGGGTGTCTACTCCATCAATGGAGCATGTCCATGGTTCACGCAATTTAATCAATGAATATTTACATGTATTTATATGTATGAATGTATTTTTGAATTGATTATAAATTCATATTTTTTTATGAAGCTTCCCTCTCGTCTCGTGAGGTTGGTGGTGGTACACATTCCCTTGGAGGGCCATCAATAGGTGGTGGAAAATTGTGTGAAGGTGGTGATATGCATTCCCCTAGATGCCAATCAACGGATGGTTGTGTTGGTTCTAAACCAATCAATATTTGTTCTGGTTCTCAACAGTCTCAGGGTGGGAAAGATGCTAGCCAACCATATCGAGGTGGCCATCAATCTGAATATTATTTTCATTCAATTTGTACAAATTTTTTTACATGTTTTTTTAATATAAATTTTTTTATATATTGATGCAGAGGGTGAAAATGTTGCTCCAAATGTTGCTCGAAAAAGACGTAGGACAGAACGTGTGGTTGTAGACCAACCACAACTTATCTGTTTGACATTTACAATATACCTTGGGAATTAAACATGTAGCAATGCACCTTACAAAGGTGACAACATATTCATTATAAATTGAAGAGATATCTCGTGGCCTTGACTCTCCCTGCCGAGAGTCAGAAAATCTTGGAAATAATTACTTTCTCTTTAAGCGAACTAGTAGATGTGTACCTAAAGTTTGGGTCAACCACTGATACTTTTGTAGAAGTGATGAGAAAAATAAAGGAAAAACTGATGGGTCCCGACTCATGGAAGGTTATTAAACAAAGAGTTACAATAGAAATGGCCAAGTCTATGTTTAATTTCAAAGAAGGGATGAAAAGAACGATGCTAAAGGTGCAATATTTCAAGCATCCTCATATAGCTGACTATTTGTATGATAGGAACCTTGCTGCCTATGGAAGAATCACATGGAACGACGAGGTTCCACTTTATTTTACAAAATTATTTTATGCAGAATTATTTTTGGGAATGAAAACCAATTATAATGACCTTCCCTCTGAATTTTTTGGTCTTGGGAAAGGTCGATTGTGTGATTGTAGGGGCGCTAGGCGTGATGTTGAATTGCCTCGCCCTGAGCCACCATTGGTTAGTCAACCTCTTCGTGTCAAAAATTTGCGGTCAGAGATGGATGCCACTTCTCAAATTAGTTGAGAAGCAAGGGATGCCATCATTGACAATGTTCAGAGTGGATTGGGTGGAGTTGATGTTTGTCTGAATTGACAAAGAGCACGTGAGAATGCACGCACAAATTTTGTGTATTATATATATGAAGAGATAGACAACATGAGTGTTGAAGATATCAGAATATATGCAAAGAATTGTTGCAATGGTTGGCAGGACCTAATTATTCATGTGCAAGAGGGCATGGGAACAATATGTATTAATGGTTAGGGTGATTATTTTAACATATGTAAAATTTGTAATACATACATTTATTTGTATACATTAATCTAACAAAAATGTATCATTATATGTTAACACCATTTTTAGTTGTCACGCTTGATGAACGAAGATGATGTTAATATCACGGTCAGAGCCTTCGGTTCACACAATCAAGATGGGTCTCACCATCAATCACACAATGAAGATGGTTCTCACCATCAAAATATGTTGCCAAATGTTAGTGTTTTTAAAGTGAACATGATGTACATATATTTTTTTATCTATTATTATATATATCGAAGCATGATGACATATTTTTAAAACAAATAATTGTGCACACATGTACATGTATATATAATTAAATATTAATGGATTCTGGTTCCGTCCGATGTTTTTGGGATGACAATACCTTCTTCTTCCTTAGGAGATGTGCCAAATCCACCATCACAAGTATGAACAATTTTTCACTTTTAAATATGTTTTCAAGTTATATATTCCAGCTCAAAAGTTCCATTAAAAAATGAGATCTCTAGATCTTGAGTTATTTTAAATTTTTTGAATTTTAGGTTTTTGGAGATTTCCTTTCGGAGCCACCCTTAGGAGATGTGCGAGATCCACCATCACAAGTATTCAATTTTTCACTTAAATATATGTTTAAATTATAAGTTCAAAAGTTTTATTATAAATTGAGATACAAATATTTTGTTATTTTATGCTTTTAAAATTTTTGAATTTTAGGTTCCTGGAGATGATTTCTTTTCTCCACGGACTCTAGCAATGGACTGTATGATGGAGATAGGAACATCCACACCATTTGAACCATTTGAACAATTTGTATAACCTTTTTTTTTAATATTATTGAAAATTAGTTTATATATATGCACATTTTCATTTGAATATATATATATATATATATATATATATATATATATATATATACTGTACAAATTTATTGTGTAAGATGTTACTGCGGAGAATTGTTTTAATGGATGAGCAACAAAAGACAATGGAGAGAAATATATAGTATTACATGAATTTTTTTTTTCATTTTTTTTTTACATGAAGTTATATATTCTCATTCAATTTTAAAATGTATTAAATTTTAATGTTTGTACACATTGTGTACGAGTTATTCCCCATGCTTCACGGATAGCTCGAGGATCCGTGACTTTGTTGGGAGAGGCACTACATCCATGCATGTTGATGGATGATGCACATGTGTGCAACATTATATTTGATAGATCTAGTCTTAAATTTACTTTTTTATATATAGTATTATCTAGATGCAGTCATATATTTACTTTTCTATATAACATACTTGTAACACTATACATTGAACTATATATATATATATATATATATATATATATATATATATATATATATATATATATATAGTTTTAAACTACATTTACTCGTTTCAGATAGTTACATTTGGCATGTGATCTCAAAATGAATCTCTAGATGGAAATTTCATATTACATTTTCAAAATGTGTATATTTTGGATGGTTGAACTACATTTGGCACATGTGATTATGATATGATGCTTTGTTTTTAAAATTCAAGTTGTCATTTTATAAACTTGTTAAAAATATAAAATGAATCTCTCTAGATGGAAATATCGAATTACAAACCATATTTTGGATAGTTGAACTGCATTTTGACATGTGATCACATGTTGTGATATAATGTTTTGTTTTTAAAACTCGATTTTGGATGGTTGAACTACATTTGGCATGTGAAGTAATGTTGTGACATAATGTTTTGTTCTTAAAACTCAAGTTTTGGATGATTGAACTACATTTGGTATGTGATTGTGAAATAATGTTTTGTTTTTATTGGATAGTTGAACTACATTTGGAATGTGAAGTAATGTTGTGATATAATGTTTTGTTTTTAAAACTCAAGTTTTGGATGGTTGAACTACATTTGGCATGTGATTGTGATATAATGTTTTGTTTTTATTGATTATTTGAACTACATTTGGCATGTGAAGTAATGTTGTGATACAATGTAAATTGTTTTTAAAACTCAAGCTTTGGATGATTGAACTACATTTGGCATGTGATTGTGATATAATGTTTTGTTTTTATTGGATAGTTGTACTACATTTGGCATGTGAAGTAATGTTGTGATATAATTTTTTTTTGTTTTAAAACTCAAGTTTTGGATGGTTGAACTACATTAGGCATGTTATTGTGATGTAATGCTTTGTTTTTATTGGATTGTTGAACTAGATTTGGCATGTGAAGTAATGTTGTGATATAATGTTTTGTTTTTAAAACTCAAGTTTTGGATCTATTGAACTACATTTGGCATGTGATTGTGATATTATGTTTCAAGTATTTTTTGGATAGTTGAACTACATTTGACATGTGTTCAGTAATGTTGTGATATAATGTTTTGTTTTTAAAACTCAAGTTTTGGATGGATGAACTAAATTTTCCATGTGATTGTGATATAATGTTTTGTTTTTAAAATTCAAGTTGTCATTTTAAAAACAAAAAAAAGTTGACATGAATATATGTACACAGAAATGATTTAAGTACAGGTTTGAATATATATATATATATATATATATATATATATATATATATATATATATATATATATAAACAATCATAAGATTCCAGGTCTTCTTAGATGTGTCAAACAATCATAAAATTTTAAAATTGCACTCTAGAACATATATATCCAGTACGTGCACAACATTTTTCATAAATGCACATAGAAAAGCTACTTTCAGTTGATAGTAAATTGGAAATTACAAAACACGTACCACACATTTTGCATTCAAGAATGAATATTATATAATTTATTTCTAATAGACACACACATCTAAAACAAATTCGTGCAACTTCAAATTTGCATTATATCAACTATGCTAGATACATAGATATGTACATTTTGGAATAATGACATTATGAAAAATTATACTAGAGAGAATTTATGAAATCGTTTAGACCAGATAATCTAGACATGTGTATGTGTACATGTGTATAAATTACTTGTGTGCATGTGCCAAAACAATGTACATGCGCAAACACTTGCATAGATAACATAACAAGGAAGTTCAATTTTTAGTTGGGTTCTGGAAGTTCTAAAACATGAATCCAAAGAGAAGAAATCATTGGGCATTTCAATCAAAAAAATTCCAATGGAATGCCATCTTCAATGATCCGTTCATGATCGGTTTTTGACATTTTCCATTTCTTAATTTTCGTTTTTTTCTTTGATTGAACTTCTATCAAATTTATGCGTGTTGCACACACAAGTGACTATATTGACAACTTATGACATCAGGTTCATAGTCTTCAAAGTAAAAAAAAATCCCCACTTTGATTAGTTTCTTTGAAAAAATAACCTTTCAGTATAATAGACCCTCTCTCATATGTAAACCCGTGATCATTATAGTTTTCTAATAATTTCATCTTTCGTTCAATGCAATGCATAAAATAATACTTCACATTTTCATTGTTGATAGTAGGTGCAATTACAGCAAAAGCATCTCTTGCACAATAAAAAAAACTTATGTATTTAAATTCAGATCATAATTAACATGAAAAATTAACATACATGTACTTGATTTTATTATCTATTTATATATCTCTATCATTTGAAATCAATTCAAATGTTACCTTCTTTAACAAGATCATAAACATGATCACCATCAGATGACATTGTAGTCTCCTCTGATTGCATCTCTTCAAACACTGCAACGAACATTTTCCCCTTTGTATTTAGCTTTGTATGTTGTCAATATTTTACATGCATTTTGTTTTCACAAACATCATTGGATTTTGTGTTGTCTATGCAAACATGACAAAAACAAGAATATTTTCTTTTATCCAATGCAAACACATTTGAGGACAACTATGTTTTAATCAAATGCAATTTTCGAGTCCCTTTTATTGTTTCAACATCATTTCAAATCGATCTATCTACATCTTCGAGCCCAATATGCCAAAAAAACCTATATGGAAAATTAAAAAAAGAATATAAATATGATATGAAAATACCATTAAAGATAACCATTGTGATAAATGTACACTGTTTAAAATTGGAAATCTAATAAAAATTAAATTGAATGTACCTTTGCACTTCCCTTGATCAGTTAGTCTCATGGCTTAGTGCAACGATGCACCATTGAACAAATTCTTTAGCGTCCACAAGTCGGTTTGTAAAAGGTTCCATTTGATATCTTCGAAGTGCTCGTTTTATACATGCCCCTGCACTGTCATGATCTCCTTTTCCATGACCAATCTCAAAGAATTTCCAACAATGTTTAATGCATGTTTTCATATGAAGACAACACAACCAAAATAATGATTGTGAAGATTTTAATTGACCTGCACATCCATCTGACTATATCCAATGTTCATCGAATTTTATTCCATGAATTTTCAAGGAGTTATAAATTTTTCCAAAACAATGTTGTACAAAATATGTATCATGTGTACGATTTTCATTGATATAAAAGTGATATTATTTAATAACATGCTAAATTTCAGTGGTGCTTTCTATATGATTAACATTTTGTTCAACATGTCTATATAGAATATGGACGAGGAAGAGACTTGGTTAAAATGAGTATTCACACTGAATTTATTTTAGTGGAACAAATGTGTAGCTTTCTGCAAAATCAATTACTGAAAAAATGGTCCCCGGTGGAAAAATTTCACGAGATTTTTTGAATTGCAAGTCCTTCCATTTAGCTCTATGGGAATGCTTGGTGTATTTATAAATTTTTGCCTCTAACTTTCTCAAAAAATATATCACAAAATTTTTTCTTCTTGTAAATCAATTCTTTTAGCACTTGAACCTTGAATCGTTGTATGGAAATATTCATATCTCTTCCATTTAACTTTTATGTTGGACAACGATTGATGATTTATATCAGTACGATATTTGTTTTTAAATTTAGTCAAATTTCCACAATCGTCACATTTTTTTACCACCAACACATTTCTTTTGCTAAAATAATTCATGGATTTCTCTTCCACAGAATTTGAGATATGAAATCATGGATAGTGGAAGGGGGAGGTGAATCTTTCCAAAATGTTCTATCAAAATTAAGGAATGTGTCATAATATAACTAAAATTCCACATGATAACAACAACAACAAGTGTCATGTACGGTGATAGGTTTTACATACCATGGTTTTTGTTAGACAAAATCACTTATTGAGACATCAATTTCACGATTCTCTTATTTGAACTTGTTGAAAAAATCTATCTGAGTGGTGTCCAAAAAATGTTTTGGATGTACTTCGTACTAGTTTCGCGGTATTCTTCTTCGCATCACATCCCTTTCATTTGGCGAAACACATGAATTTTTCATCCAATATTCATATATATATATATAAAATTTTCTCAAAGTCTATCTTTGTATGGTTGCCTACAAATAGCTCTCCAACAAGCGAGTTCATCATTTACTTCTATTTGCAACCAAAATTACCGATGTTTGTGTAAAGTTTTTCGTGAGGTTCCTAATGCTCGTGCCATAGATTTTACCAAGCGATTCTCCTTAGTACTTGATGAAACCATTGCCATATGTATTGCTTTACGTGCAATTGATTTTTCTCTTTTGTCTAGATATTCTAATTGAATTTATAGCACTAGTTATATTTTGTATCACATTTTCCTTCAATTTTTTTTTTTTTTTAATCTTTTCTTGATTTTCAAATACCCAATAAAGTCATAGCTTCTTTTAATTTCCTTAATGATAGGAGACCTTTCAACAATTGGGCTTACACTGTCTCATTTTCCTTTATGAAGTACAAATCATAAATGCGATTAAAATGATATTGTATAACATGGTCAACGTTTTTTATCTCCATATGTGTGAGTGTCAACATTTTCTAACATCTCACCATCGATATTGATTTCATCTGTACATATTCGAATTAATCGTACATAATAAGTTTACATATTCAATAAATAAATAAATTAATAAATATGGATAATTTCAATAATAAGTGCATGTGTTCAACATATATATATATATATACCTGGTGATTCAATTTCTTCACTTGAATTTATTTCAACATTTTCACCATCTTCAATCATTGGTCCAATATCTCTTTCACTTTCTCTTTCAAAATTTTGTATCACATCATCAATGTTTTGAGGAATATATCTCTCTATTTACATTGCAAAATATTTTTCAAATTAGTTTATCAAATAAAAATTAAGCTTCAAAATTTACACTAGGAAAATTTTAAATATCAAATTTATAATATTTACATTTACATACCTGCTTCAACATCTAGTTGAGGCTGATTTTCCCTTTCAATATTTGAGCATTCTTCTCTCTTTTTTTTGCGTGATTCTCTCCCATGTTCTCTACGTTTCTCAGGGTCTCTTGTTCGATCATATTTTCTCTTGCAATTCCTTCGATTTCCCATGATAATTGAGTATGAAGTTCAAAAAATTTCCTTCAAAAATTTACACAAAAACTCAATTAAAAAACATCACAAAATATTTAATTTTAAAAAAACTCATTTTAAAATTTGTTCACAAGATACATACTTCAATCCAAAAGACTTACTTTAAAAAATCTGAGGAAAAAATATCTTCTAAAAATGAAATGAAGCTCAAAATATTTCCTTCCAAGTCCTGCAAAAAAATTCATTTAAAAAGTTAGACAAAAACTCATTTTAAAAAATCATTATAGAAGATATACTTCAACCCAAAATACGTACTCTAAAAAAATTTCACTTCAAAAAATATCTCCAAAAAATGTCAATTATAAGTTAAGCCCAACTTCTTAAAAAATGCCACTTTAAAAAATACCTCCAAAAAATGCCCTTTGAAAATTAAGTCCAAAAAGCCTCGAAAAAAATATCACTTTAAAAAATGCCTCCAAAAAATGTCCTTTGAATATTAAGCCTAAAACGAGTCCTTTCGAAATTAAGCCCAAAAAAAGTCCAAAAAATGTCTTTTGGAAATTAAGCCCAAAAACCTCTAAACACAAAATACATCAAAAAACAATGTCCTTTGAAAATTAAGCCTAAAACCTCTAAAAACAATGAAAATTAAGCCCAAAACCTCTAAAAACAAAATACCTTAAAAAAAATGTCATTTGAAAATTAAGACCAAAAAACATCCAAAAAATTTATCACATACCTCCAAGAAATGTCCTTTGAATGTTAAGCCAAAAAGAGTCCTTAAGCCCAAAAAAATCCTTTGCAAAATTAGACCAAATGAAGAAATGTGCGAAATTATGTGAAAATAATGAATTCGTTTACGTCTATTTATATTGCCGCGAAATGTTTTTTTGGAGGGGCTTCGTTGAATTTTCCGGTCGACATAAAGTTAATTAAAAGTTCGATCGAAATTTTGTAGAAAATTTGGCCAAAATTTTGTGTCGTTAGACTTGACGAGCCGTCGGGGCAAAAAAAATTTGGCCTAACTTTTTTTTTAAAGTTCGGTCGAACTAATACGTCTGCAATTACGCAGAGTCGAGCTCTAAACACAATTCTTCAAATTTGGACTCATTAAACTCCATGAAACTTTGTGAATTAATTTTCAGAACTAAGACAAACATTTGCATAATTCAATCTACTTTCAAGAAATATAACTTTTATGGAATTTCATAAATATTTACTAATTTTAATTAATTTTGTAATAAAACGTGTGCAAACAATTTTTGAAGGTCATTATGATTTAGTGAAATCAATATTTTGTATCTTCCAAAATACACTATAAAAAAAATTGAAGAAATTATGGTGCATTACATTGGTCCGTCGTCTGTAATCGGTAGTTGTTAGATTTTTATTTTATAACTTCTATGTTGAGAAATTTTGTGCGTGCCGAAACATATTCAAAATATGTAGTTTTTTCATATTGAATCAGTTCAAAAAATTCTAGTAATTAGGATATGCATCAGTTGGTTTCATAAATATAACGAAACCGAAGTAGACTCTTTCTATATTGTTGTAACACATTTTGTTTCTCAAAAACACAAAGTTTTCAAAGAATACACCAACGTGTATTAACATGAATTTTTATGAATTCGTTGATTGTTAAAAAACGCACACTCAAAGAAATGCTAAGTTGACATATCAAATATGTATAAAAAAATTCCAAAAAATAAGTAATAGAAAGCAAATAAATTTCTGAAAACTTTTATTTTTATCGCAAAATGAAATTCTAAACATAAAAATTGTTTTGGCTTGCAGAAATTTGAAGAACAGCGCAGGATCTTTTGATTGGTTCTTAGTTTAGAATTTTGATTGGTTCTTAGTTTCCTTATGGCTGTGGGTTGGAATAGGATCTTTTGAGCCTTAGAACAACTTGGGTCCTTGAAGGTTGTGGGTTGAGATGATAGTTATTTAGAACCCTGTAATAACATGGGTCCTTGGAGGTTGTGGGTTGAAATGGAATCCGTGGACCCTTGAAAAACTTGGGAAGAGACGAGTCTGGTTGACGTTAGTGATTTCTGGATCGTATAGCCAGTGAGATAAATATGGTTGAGGGTTGAGGTGGTTTGGCCTATGGAAGCCCTAGTAGTTTTATTTTGCTTTAACCTATACGATCTCACATTGATGCTTGGAATATGGTTGGGGGGAGTGGGGGGGTGATTGGATGAAAGAGATATTTTGTTCAACCCAATCTATATTCGGGTGGTACGTGGAAGTCCCTGTTTATATCCTCCTCCATGGTCTAGCCAACTTGATAATGCACAAATTACATTGCTACAAATTTTCTAAATACATTTTCCCATCGTGGCACGTTTGTTGAGAGTTATGGTGTTGAGGGAACATATAAGGGGGAGACATCTAGTATTTCTCATTATGGGGCGATGAGGTGGGCGATGAGGTGGGTTGGGGTTCATGTTATGCTTCCGACAATAGGATAAGTCATCAAACATTGTATATGTTAGGATTATAGGGAATCATCCACTCCCACATCCCTGTACATATTTTCATAAAACCTATTATAGGACTTCCTATAATTTCTTTGATTGATTCCTTTAATATGTAAACCCATTAATTGTTTAAAAAATTCTTCAATATATTTAAAAAATCACATAGATTTGTTTCACAAATAGTTTTTTATTATCTATTTAAAATTTTTAGTTTATATGTTTAGTTAATATCCAATCATAATTCTACCACACATAGAGTTGCCCCTTTATTAATATATACAACTTAGGTTGTCAATGGTGCATGTAATTTTGTCCTTTCATTGGAGGGTCTTTGACCTTGTGTTCAAGAAGGTTAAGCCTTTTAGATTGAAAGGAAAACCTCCTTTTTAGGCAAGTTAAGCCTTCCATACTTCATGGATGATGAATTAGGTAGGTTTTTGTTAAACAACCTTGTTAGTTAGATTAATTCTCACTAGTTCATAGACTACTTGATTTTATCAATCTAGATGATTCATCAAATCCCTTGAATGTGCATCCACAACCCATGATATCAATGACCAACTCTAATTGAACAAAACAAGTTAAATCAAGCATGTCCCACATACCCTTGAATGTGCATCCACAACCCATGATATCAATGACCCACTCTAATTGATCAAAAAAGTTAAATCAAACATGTCCCACATTACAAATACACTGTAACTATGATAGTACTGTTTAAGGCGCAACAATAATACTAGTTAAAGGTATGTGCATTGTCATGTCATTCTCCTAATATTGAAGTGTCCGAAATTAACCATGGATTTAGTGCAAATGTACCCCAAAATATTAGAGTACCAAACAATATCAATAAGTTGATCGAGTGTGTTGTCAAATAATGTGCATTTTTTCTTTGGTAAATCAACACCCACAAAGGATTGAAACTAGTGACCTATAGCATGAAATACCTTAAATATGCACCTAGCACGTCAAACCAAAGCCCAATGGGCCAAATACTGTGCATCGTTAAAACCTCAGTGGTTAGACAATGTATAATGTCAAGGCCATCTCTAAATGGACCAATCATATTATTTCTAGAAAAATATTTTTTAATTAAATTTGATTTCTAAGTAGATTCTCCGGCACGATTTCTTTTTGGGATTCCTGATCCAGAACAGCCCGTTTCGTTAGAGGATAGGGATGGGAACAACTTGTACTTTGGCATTTTCCGGCCTGAAAAGATAGATCATCAGAGTTGCAGAAACTGTGCAAGATAAAACGACCCGCTTCAACTTTCCCCGAACCTTTTCTCTTATAGGTGGCTCTCCACCTGAGTGAGAAGATATCGATTATCGAATAAAAAGTTAGCAAAGAATATTGAAATAATCGAAGAAATCTCTTAGTGTTCATTAATTTCCTGATTTCCCACTATTCTTTGGCTGCAAGGAATCCTTATATTTAATTTTGTTTGAAGATTAATTTCTAATGGTTTTGACATGTTTTCACAAAGCATAAAAGGCTGTCGGATATACAAAACTCTTTGCTTGCCTACGTTATTCCAGAATTATTAATATCATTAAGGTATATTCGTTGTTTTTTGTAAATTGATGATGGCAGTCAACCTTTTCTTTCTGTATTATTTGTGAATTATTAAGTTAATTAAAGGTATATTTGGTGAATTGATGATGGTATTTAAAAAATAAATAAAAATAATGATAGTTTCTATGTTTTGAATTTTATTTATATTTTAAACTAAATTTATGAAGTTTTGAATAAGTAACTTTTATATGAGAAGTGAATTAATAATTCACTTTATCAAATAAATACTATTTTGATTAATTTCATTTTAAATGTTTTTTAATTAATTATATTGTTATAATATTAATTATTTATTTTAAATATTTTTTAATTAATTATATTTTATAATATTAATTATTTATTTTTATGTTGATAAGTTTTTTTAGTTTGAAATAGAATTTTGAGAATTTTAATTTAATTATTAATAATTATTGAGTGGATGGTAGGAATTTAATCTCTATAAAATATTTTAGAATATTCATAATCGGTATACACAACACTATGCTCTTTTTACTCTTTTAATTAAAGTGATTAATTAAAAAAAATGTTATATGAATAAATATCATATGAAGTGAGTTATCCATGCAGTATTGATAAGCTATAGTATCGCCCCATGACATTGTAACAAAGCCCATAATAAGGGTAAATCTTCATTGTTAGTAATATTATTCCATGTTTTTTTAAATTTATATATTTTTAATTTATGTACTAACACAACCATATAAATTAAATGGTTGGTAAACACCATTAGACATCAATCCATGATAAGCATCAAAACACACACATAATCTCTCTTTACTAAAACTAAAAAAAAAAATCATTAAAACTGATAAAATTATAACTCTATGTTAAATTAATATTATTAACAATTATAATTTTTAATCATGGAGATTTATCTCCACTTTACCATGTAGATTCTTAATCTATAAATAGAATTTGGTACAATACTATGGCTTATCAATAACACATATTCAAAAAACCATAACCCACTTCATATCACACGTATTCTATTCTGAATATGAGAAAATTAGTTTTGTTGTGCTAGCTCCCTCATCAGTATTATAAATGTGTGCTTAACAATTGTCTCAAATTAGCAAGTTATGAAAGGGTTTATGTGTCAAGTTTGTGTGTCTTTTATGAGCAATTCATTAAATAAATTAGATATTAAAAACACATGTACAACAAGTAAATTGCAGATAAATAATACACAACAAACACACTACATAGTAGCTAATAACAAAGTTCACCCTTCTCGGACTACATCTCCATGGACCTGCTTCAATGGCTTGACCCTCTTTGGATTAATGGTAAATTATATGATTACATGCACCTACGATGCTCCAATGGATTTGAAACCTGCTCCATTGGATTCATAAGACTCAAAAATCCCTAGGTAGCCTCTTTTGGCTCTGCAAATGGTCTTCAGGTGATCTAGAAATGACCTCTTCTCCTGGTGGCCCTAGGATTCTTTAATCTTCAAAGTGGAAAAATAACTTATAGAAGTGCTCCTATGCCTCTGCAACCTACACCATCATGCTCAGAGCATCAAAATCATCTAGGAATGACTCTTTTTGAGCCTAATTTGGTCCAAATATGCCAAAGTTACGGCTTCATTAGTTTTCCCTAGGAAAACTCCACCAAATCAGGAGAAACTCCAGTTAAGCCCAACGAAAATGGAGGTGGTGCCAAAAATATCGGTCCCACCAATTAGTGCTAATATGCACTTAGTGTTAATATGCAGATTAATTAGTGGTAAGCGCTAGTTAATACACACTTGGCGCTAAACACACACTTAATACTAATCCACACTTTAAGCACATTTAAAACTTTCTTAAGGGTTAATTAAAGCGGGTTAATGTTAATTCAGCTCATTTAACTTTGGAACTCCGCCTTTGGTCGTTTGTGTGAGGTCCCATGGAAAGGGGCTGGACTTACGGGGCTGGCCCTACAGGCCTGTCCCCACTAACCCCTGCTGAAATACAACAAAAACTTTAAATATAAGTCGACATGTATGCTTATTAAGATCCATTGCATAGATAAAGTGGTAAGGCATGGTATTTGTGCGACGGAGGTCACAGGGTTGACCTTGACCTCTGCCCTTCATCCTGTGTAAATTTTTTACCAAAACATACTTCTGAAATTCGACCGTAATATAGTCAATGTTCGGCCTTTGGGAGGGGCACGTGGCGGCCTCTAGGCTAGCCACATGTCATCTCCCCATTGGCTCTCCACAAACCAACCAGAAACTACCATGTGCCCAGACGTTCAGGCCAACTAGAATTCGACAAGTGTCAGCACTCCATTGGTTGGAGGAAAACCCAAAATTTGACCTTTGACCCTGTTTGACCCTATTTTTTTTGAAAATTCGCTTGTTTGCTCAAGCAGAAATTAGGCTCTAACTTTCACATACTAACTCTGTTTTGAGTGAAACAAAGTGCACCAGATTCCTGGAAATGACACATATCAGGTCACTCTAGTTTGGAGCAATTCTGATCACTTTGAATTTTTCACAATTTTTTTCCCCCAATTGAGTTAATGATCACCCCTTCCCACTAACAGGTTTTTGGACCCACAAAAGCTGGTTATCTCATGAGAGTTGAATTCTCTTCTATTTCCCAATTTCTATCAACTTGATTCTACTTGGAAAAATCTCCATGACAACCACTTGGGTTCACTGACATGCCTTACCTTGCAAATGGCTTGGAACTTCAACCAATGTCCTCCTTTCATTGCTGACCCCATCCAACACTTGCTAGCTGCATGCTGTTGATTAAACACCTTGTTGTACCAAAGCAATCCATCGGTGTTTGAAAATCTAACTGATGGCCTTCCCACTTAGAATCTTGCTCCTCATTTTCACACACATGCATTTGATCCAAGGTTTTCCTTGGAAACCACTTTTCCAAGTTATGCCCATCTGAGCGAACTACAATAATGAGTTCCAATATCAGTAATAACAAGAAAATAAATGACCATTATTTTTACCTCCACGGTTGCAAATTCCACATCTAGAAGAATGCATTCGCCATCTCTTTCGCTTCTTGGTATCAACACATCAAATGGTCTACAATGATTGCTATTTTGCTGCAAACTTTTTGGCATCTTGTCCACTTTCTGCCTATTGATTCCATCATCTTCCAGTATTGAAATGCTTCTCATGCCATGATTTGAGAATGAAGGCTAATCATGAGCCTCTCGCTCAAGAGTGGACCTTCCAAAATCCCATGACGTCTTGTCACAAGAAAACCATTATCTTGAAAGACGCATCATGCAAGAAACATAACTTGAAGACCTTTTACTTTTTCTCCTTCAAAGCAACAAATGTCACATATTGTGAACAATGCCATGTACTCTTACATATTGGTGTAAAAACTCATCAACTAAACACAAGTCGACAAAACTTTCCTCTTCAAACAACTGACTCTCAAATCAAACAAAAGCATGTACAAGAACTTGACAATTATTCTCCCAAAACAAGAAGAATTTCACATCTCATGAAACAATTCATCAATATCTCCCTTTCATATTTGGAGACAAAATAAACTCTTTCAATTCGATTATGACATGCATGTAACACACAATCGACCAATACAAGTCAATTAATCATGCATTTGCAAGCACAATGGAACTATTAACAATTCCATTGTTCACACACACAAACTCTCATGCATGTATACAATGCTCAACTCTCTCACATTGGAGAATTTTGAGGTCTAAAATGAGCCTCCTAAGGAAATAATAAAACAATATATAAATCAATAAAATAATATTTATGAATTTGTAATTCACTTTTTGCACCAAAATCCATGTAACCATGGTTAAATTCAATTCAAAAGTTATACCAAAATAAAATTAATAAAATAATTGTATTCATGTGACTATAAATAAGAATGAGCTTTTGAAGAAAAAACATTATCATTGCACAACTAATGCATTTGTCCTTTGTACTTTAATAACTTAAAATAAAATAAAAATATAAATTCATAAATTCTTAATTATAGAATATACTATTAATTAAAATTTATATTATTTAAATTATATAATAACATGTAATTAATATACTATATAAAAATAATATAATATAATATATGTAATATATTGTTTTATGTATGAATTTTATATTACATATTGAATTGGTTTGATTTACCACATAAGAAGAAATAATATATAATAAGGAGAAATAATATATAATATAAAAATGAATATAATATATATTTTATAACATTTAGACTATTTTTCATAATATTATATATACTAATATATAATATTAATATAATCATAATGAAATAAATTGAGTTTTATTTAAAATTAAAGAAAAAAATATTGAAATAAATTTAATTAATATTCATAAGTATAGTAGAAGATTTATATACATTGAAATTTAGTATTTTTCCCCAAACTCTCTTGAATTTAATATATCTTTTTCAGCATACAAAACTAATATATCTTTTTTCATCCTACAAAACTAAAAAACTAAAATGCTTTTTTGTTTTGTTTAATTTTAATATGTTTGTATTGTTATTAATATAATAATGATATTATTTATAGATTTGATTTATCCTAAAATTACAAGGTTACATTTTTATTTATTTTGATTTCATATGTATAATATATATTTATATATATTAATTTATAATTAATTTGAAATTGTAATATTAAATGAAATTAGATGAATATGTAATTTAAAAATAAATGTTTCCAAATATACAAATATAATATTTATTGAAAAGTGTGTAAATACATGAAGATTGTGTAGGGATATGCATTGTTTCTTTCAAAGAAATATGAAATGACAATAGTAATATTTTATTCTAAAAGTGTGAAATGATATTTATTATACTTTAAAAATACTTAAAGCACTACCATGGTTAATCATGAGCTTTTATCCACTATTGAGAATATGACAAGTAAGTACCTTTAACTCAACTAATGCCACATCAACCATTAGGAATGATGTCATCTCCTAAAATGTGATTGGTTCTCATAAAGTGAATTTTGATTGTACATTTTCCTTAGGAGGCCCATTTTAGACCTCAAAATTCCCCTAGTGCAAGTATAGTCACAAGTACAAGAATTCCATTTGTATGTACAAGTACTTAAAGAGCTGAAATGATAAATTTTGTTGCATCTAAGTGAGTCAACATAACTCTACTTCTCCAACATCTTGCTTCATGCAATATGCAGCATACTTTTCAAGAGAAAATGAATGCATCAATAAGGAAATATTTTCACCAATCATCAAAATAAATGCATGGCCTTAATTGGTTAAGAAATCTAACCATCTCTTTCTAAACCACTTCAATGGCACTTATTTTAGCCGCGCTTCATCGTGTGAATCATCCTAACCCACATCAATTATGGAATCCTATTTTCCATTATTGTCAAGATCTCTTTCCACCTTCTTCAAATATCATGGATGACTTGTTGGATACAAATTCCAATACTTTTCTATAAGGTGACCTTGCTTATGGCAATGAGTGAAAAATAATTGCATATTCTTTTCAACATGGTTTTCCTTGTCCAATGGACCTTTGACTTTTTATCTTCTTTTTTTGGAAACTTTCCTGTACATGGAAAACTTCTTCCAACACCTCGAAATAGTATGGTTATTCAAACCACAAAAGGAACATGTAAACTTTCTCCAAATATTATGTGAGGATTTCCATGTTTATCATAATCAAAAGCAACTTTATTAAAGGCAGATTTATACCTTTCACATTCACCTTTGTCTCCTTCTTGAGGAGGTGAATTTGATGAGTTAGTCATTGTCGCTGGAATACCAACAATGGCTTCAATGGATTTAGAACTTTCAAAATCCTCTTATTTTCTATTTCCATTAGTTACACTCATATGAACATCTTCTTGTAAAGTGGGTGTAAAACTTTTGCATTCCTCATGAACACAAACTTCACAAGCTTGAGGTAATGAACATGTAATGAAAGTCCTTCTTGGAACACCTTCATGTGCCTCCTTGGCTTTGGATCATTCTCCATCATGTTGTCCATAACCATGACCCAAATACCTAGGCCTTCCCTAAACAACAATTGGCTCAACTATGCCTTGTGCATGTTTTCCCAATCCTTTACCTTCATAGCCAATTTTCATCAATAATTTGGACCATATTCCTCAAGTGTGTCTTTCAAAATCACCTACACATTCATTTTGAGAGAGAATAGAAGATAAAATTGAATTGCATACCTCTTTTTCATGCACATACTTGGCTAGGGTTTCCTTTTCAATATGGAGCTAAGTCTTCATCTCATGCATCTATTCAAGGGTTTCATTTTCAATATGGAGTTGAGTCTCCATATCATACATCTTTTCAAGAAGCTCTTGCTTCTCCTCCTTCATGGAAATCAAATTCTCTTGAAGCATAGTGTTCTCCTTCCTATCTTCAACCAACTCTTGCACCATATCTCTCATGATGTAGAGCTTCTGCAACATCTCTTTATTAAAGAGTATTTCTAAGGAATATGGATTAGAAAAATCACTTAATGAAGCTTACATCACACTTGTAATGCATAAAAAGCTTCTTTGATGTGATTTGAGAGTTGATTCCTTAATCTTGAACTTCTCTTGAAGAGAAGAGATACACATAAACTTGCACAAGGTAAAATTTTCCTTGCATAAATACAAACCAATAGCTAATTCTCTAGCTAACCTTGGAAAACCATCTTAGGGCTAAAATGAGCTAAAATCTGCTCCGATACCAACTTGATATGAATATGGGAAAACTAGTTTTGTTGTTCTAGCTTCCTCATCAGTATTATAAATGTGTGCTTAAGGATCGTCTCAAATTAGAAGGTTATGAAAGGGTTTATGTGTCAACTTTGTGTGTCTTTTATGAGAAATTAATTAAGTAAATTAGATATTAAAAACACATGTACAACAAGTAAATTGCAAAGACATAATACACATCAAACACATTACATAGTAGCTGATAATAGAGTTCACCCCTCCTGCGCTACATCTCCATGGACCTGCTTCAATGGCTTGTTCCTCTTTAGATTAATGGTAAATTATCTGATTAAATGCACCTATAATGCTCCAATGGCTTTGAAACCTTCTCCATTGGATTCAAAAGACTAAAAAACCCCTAGGTAGCCTCTTCTGAATCTGCAAATGGTCTTCAGGTGATCTAGACATAGCCTCCTCTCCTAATGGCCCTGAGCTTCTTTAATATTAAAAATGGAAAAATCACTTACAAAATTTCTCCTCTGCCTTTGAAACTTACACCATCATGCTCAGAGCATCCACATCATCTAGGATTGACTCTTTCTGAGCCTAATTTCATAGAAATATGCCAAATTTATGGCTTCTTCAATTTTCCTAGGAAAACACCTCCAAATCTGGAGAAACTCCAGTTAAGCCCGACAAAAATGGAGGTGGCGCTGAAAATAGTGGTCCCGCCAATTAGTGCTAATCTTCAATTAGTGTTAATTTGCATTTAAATTAGTGGTAAGTGCTAGTTAATGCGCACTTATAGCTAACAACGTGCTTAAGACTAATCCACACTTTGAGCATGTTCAAATTTTTTTTAAGGGTTAATTAAAGTGGGTTAATGTTAATTTTGTGCATTCAACTTTGGAGCTCCACCTTTGGTTGTTGGTGTAAGGTCCCACGGCAAGGGTTTGGCCCTACAGGTCTCGCCCCGCTTACCCCCGCTGAAATATAACACAAACTTTAAATATAAGTTGACATGTATGCTTATTAAGATCCATTGCATAGATAAAGTGGTAAGGCATGGCATTTGTGCGGGGGAGGTTGCGGGGTCAACCCTGACATCTTCCCTTCATCTTATATAAATTTTTTACCACACCATACTTATGAAATTCGACCATAATATAGTCAACATTCGGCCTTTGGGAGGGGCATATGGCGACCTTCGAGCTAGCCATGTGTCAACTCCACATTGTCTTTTCACAAACCAACCAAAAAAAACCATGCGCCCAGAAGTTCGGGCCAACCAACATTCGACAAGTGTCAGCACCCCATTGGCTGGAGGAAAACCCAAAATTTGACCTTTGACCCTATTTGACCTTTTTTTTTTTAAATTCCCCTGTTTGGTCAAGTGGACAACATGCTCTAACTTTCAAATACAGACTCTGTTATGAGCGAAACAAAGTGAATTGGATTCCTGGAGATGAGACCTATTCGTTCACTCTGGTTTTGAGTGATTTTGAGCACTCTAAATTTTTAGCAAATTTTTCCCCTAATTCAGTTTTTGATCATATTCATAACCAATTTTTTTAATTAGTCAATTTAATTAAAAGGAAAAAAGAGCATAAAGCTCAACCTAATAATTATTCATAATAAAATTAAAATTTTAGAAGTTCTTTTCCAAAATAGACACGCCAATCAACATAATTAATTATTTTCATAATCAATAATAATTTAAAATAAAGTTATAATTTAGTTATTTTTCATGATTTTTTTAAACTTTAGCAACGAGGTGTACCATGAGAGAAGTGTTTTGATACTTATTATATATTTATGTCTATCAATATTTATGAGTCATTCAATGGTGTTGACTATAGGGTATATGTCAACCGTAAATGTTTAACATTTAACATTTATGTCAAGCATAAATGTTTAACATTTAATGAAGTAGATGTCAAGCATAAATGTTCAACATTTAACAAATTTAAAAAATATACATTAAAAGTAAAAAAAAATAAAAATAAAAAGTAATAAATAAAAATTCAAAAGTAATATAAATCCCAATTGTTTAAACATTCAAATGTTGTACAGTAAATATTTAGCTTTAACATAAAAATTTGACATTTATATTGGGCTCAATTAAAAATATATATATTAAAAGTAAGAAACAAAAAATTAAAAGTAATAAATAAAAATTCAAAAATAATATAAATCCCAATGTGTTTAAACATTTAAATGTTAGCTTTAACATAAAAATTTGACATTTATATTGGGCTCAATTAAGAATATTTATATTAAAAGTAAGAAATAAAAAATTAAAAGTACTAAATCAAAATTAAAAAATAATATAAATCCTAATGTGTTTAAACATTTAAATGTTGGGTCAGTTAATAATAAAAAGTTAAATTTAAAGTCAATTTGTTATATTTTGATTTTATTATTAACTTGTGAATATGATTTGTTACAATACCATGGGCCAATATCATGGTTTATCAATACCATTTTCCCAAAAGCCATAACTTATTTCATAATCAAAATACTTTATAACAATATTATATGATCCTTAACCATGGATATTCACCCCATTTATTGTGGATATCATTAACAAGTAAATAGGCTTTGTTACAATACAATGGAGAAATACTATGGCTTATCAATACCACATTCCAAAAAAACCATAACTTATTTCAAAATATTTTTTAAATATTTTATTAAAATTTAATTTTATAACATTTTTTAAATTAAATCTAAAAGGAAAAATGTTATCATTACTTTTGAGATATATCTAAACCCTCTTTCCTCATGACTACTAAAAATATTCCCATCCTCACGACTACTAAAAAGATTCAGATCCTCACTACTACTAAAAATATTCTCATAGAAACTAAACTAGCAATTGCACAACATGTTGCAAAGAAAACAATGTAAGGCAATAACATATAACACTAATTAATGCTTCTTTTAAGGACATAATATCTAAATTCCATCACCCTTTAAAAAGCAACCTCAATTCTTGTACCACCCACCTCTGACATCTACTATAGACATCCTAGGTCATCCTAGGTTATTCTTAATTGATCAAGAGTATATAATTTTTAGGGTGGTCTTCTATGTGCACTAAAATACACGTGAGGTGTAGCACTATGTATGGGGTTCATCACAACCTTGGATATATTATGTGAATTGATGTGATGTTTTGTTTTTTTCTACACCTTAGTTTTGGTTGTCACCTAGTTATCATGATTCAAAACTCAGTCAACATCTCATATCATTGTAGCATTCGATATATTCCATGAGCTAATGTGATGTTTTTTTTTTTCATAATGATTCAAAACTCAGTTATTATATCTCAATATTGAATTTCTTGCTTTTTTTTATGTATATGAACCCTTTAAAAAACCATAGGAACAATTGATTTTACATTATGATCTCCCCAACGTAGGTGGGGGTTTCAGAAATTGGATAGAAACTTGAGTGGTTATTGTTAGAAATTGTTGGATAAGAAGAGAGATTCGGATGGTTTGTAGGCAATCTAGATGCCATAACAGATATCTATTTTGAATTGTTTAGTGCCTCTGGCCACCATGCAACTAATATGATCTATTTCAACTGAGAATGTCAATATATCATTGTGCCAATGAAAAAGACCATTTATTTTAGCTTGTGACATCCCTAGCCCTTTTCTCTGATTCTAGATGAAGTTATAGACTAGAATAGACTCTCTCTTCAGAAGGCTCTATAATATCTATTGGATGGAGGCAATTGTTATAATAAAATTCGTACACAAAATTCATTAAGGTTGTCTCAACTTACTATTTGTGTGTTATGAATACTCAGTAATAAAACATTTTTCATATAGATGCTCCCTTTATAAGAGGAAAAATTGAACAAGCTATGTAAACTTTAAACCATTTAGATCTTCAAGTTCTATTTTTTTTTCCCTTGTTTATTGTCAATCCTCATATTTTAAAGTTGTACAACATCTTTCATAGAACCACTTGTTTAGAGGTCAAACTCAACATGCTATATCAACTATTCAAATATTCATCTAATTTTTCGTCCTTGCTGATATACAATACATCACAGTATCACATACAATTCATCATCAACTTCTCCTTGCCTCGAAGGAAAGCATATAATTTTCTTGATTTATATCTTTCTATCTCCTTGTTTTCATTGCTAGCTTATGAGAGTTCACATTGACTAGATAGATTCTGTGTCATTCATGCATGGTGATTTGTTATCTTGAGAATATGTTATTCTATGCTATCTTTTCTTTATGTACTCTTCTTTCCAACCTAAAGAATCTTAATATTTTACTACAATGAACCTAAATTTTGTAAAATTTCTACTTCCATATTGAAGAAGGTTTTATATGGATGTCATTAACCATTTTATGTTGATTTGATTTCATACTCATTGAGTATATTTTTTTCTTTGTGGGTTCTTGATCTATTAAATATTTTTAATATACTAAGATTTAATTGTATTTCTAAGTGTCTTAAAATGAATTGATTTATATTTTAGTAGCTGATATGAAGTTGGTCATTTTTTTCTTTGTTTATATAGTTAAGAATATATGGAGCAGTGGCTTTCATCACTTCAAGAGCAGTACAAACAACACTATTGAGAAAATAACTCCAACACCGAGAGAGATTTGGTAGCAACTATGAAATTGGTGAACATATATTGCTCTATGGTGTTGGCTATTGGGCATAACTTTATTGATCTTGTATAGAAGAAAGTAAATTTGCATTTAGTTTATACTACATTAACTATGAAATTTCCAACATTCAGGGCACACTCATTAGGGGAATTTTGAGGTCTAAAATGGGCCTCCTAAGGAAATTATAAAATAATAGTGGAAATAATAAAATAAAATTTGATTAAATCATCAAATTGTAGAGGGAAAAAAGAAACAACTACTTTTTCAACTTATCTCCCAAATTGTTTACTCAAATTTCGAGTGGGAATACTTGTTGGATGCAAAATTTAATTCCTCATCCAAGGAGTACCCATGTTCCATACTTTTGATGGATCCAACTACACGAAAAATGATAGATACATGAAAAACATGATTGCAATCACATTTTTTCATATATTTCTCATTTTTCATGTAGAAGGGTCCATCAAAGGTATGCAACATGGGTACTCATTGGATTAGGAATTAAAATTTTCATCTAATGAGTACTTCCGCTCGAAATGTGAATAAGAAATTTGGGAGATAAGTTGAAAATACGAGTTGAAAAAGTAGTTTTATCATTTTATTATTTTTTAATAATTTTACCCTTTTACTCAAAAAATTATAAGTCATCCCCCATGGTTGACATCATCATCTTGAATCCTATTGGTTCTTATAAAGTTTTTTTTGGTTGTACATTTTTCTTAGGAGGTCCATTTTAGACCTCAAAATGCCTCAATGTTCCATCACATTTGTAGAGAAACTTATAACAGAGTATCACACTTTTATTATGAGATCTAAATATTCCTATATGAAACAACGACAAATTTCATCACTTCAAGAGCAATAAAAACAAGTGTATAGAAATAACAACTCCAACACTTAGAGAGATTTGGTAGCAACTATGGAATTGGTGAACATGTCTTTCTTTGTGGTGTTGGCTATTGGGCATAAATTTATTGATCTTGTATAGAATACTGTAAATTTGCATTTAGCTTATACTAGATTAACCATGAAATTTCCATAATTTAAGGCACACTTTCCGTCACATTTGTAGAGAAAAATACAACAAAGTGTCACACTTTTCTTATCAGATCTAAATTCTCCTATACACAATAGCTACCTTATGCCTCTTAGTTTAAATTTGTGAAATGGGGAGTGTCAGGGTGCAAGCTAGAATAAGAAGAGGGGAAGTCGAGATTGAGTAGTTTATAAAGAATCTTGTTTAGAACTTGAGATAGATCCATTCTTGACACATCTAGAGTAAATATTAATAATAAAAAACTCATTATACTTTGACATTTAAAATAAATATCCTAAAAAATAGAATAAAATAAATATAAAAATTACTATTTTAAATAAAAATAGTACAAATAATCACATTAATTACCATGGCCCTTGTCGACTTTGTTAATTTTAAAAAAACATTGCCAAACACTACACGACCAACATAAACTTGCAACTTATACTCTCCTTTTTAAGCATATATTAAACATATACTAAGTAAATTTTACTCTATCAAAAAAAACATTAAAAAAAATATTAAAATAAAAATCACAACATGACATCCATCCATTCATAAAGAGAATATGGCCAATTCCAACATAAACTTATACCTTAATTCAATATGTTCATCTCTTCATAAAGCACATATACCCAGTTTCAACATAGATTTGTATATCCATCCATTCATAAAGAAAATATGGCCAATTCCAACATAAAATTATACCTTAATTCAATATGTTCATCTCTTCATAAAGCACATATACCCAGTTTCAACATAGATTTGTATGTTGATCCAATAGTTCCAACATATACACATACATCAATTCAAAATCGTTAAATATTTTTGGATAATATTTTTATTTTTATATATTCTAACATCTTTATCACAAAAGTTTCGTCTTCACACACAAAGAGTATTTTGACATTTCAGAACAAATTTAATAGTTCCAACATAGACTTATTCATTCATTCAAGTAAACTATCTTTTATAGCATTTATGAAATTGTTGTGCTATTTGATGAAATAATGACAATGGTGTATATAAAGTTAGCTATTCTACTATTACAAAAATAATGTATAATTTTTATATTATTAAAACACAATTGAAAACATAACATTATAATGTAGAAAAAAATAAAATTATAAGTTTAAATTATGATAAAATAAAGATTTTAAATATTAAAAATACAAATTTTCTTTAAATTTTAATAAAAAAATAAAACTAATGAATTTGTAAAGAAAAATAAATAAATAAAAATAAACTTATTTCTTACTGCTGATCCATTGCTATTAGGACGAGAAATGCGGCCCTTAATTGGCCGAAAACTCGTTTCCTTGGCCTTACCCAAGCTAGGCTCAGGTAGGTAAGGCAAGTCTTACCGACAGGGTTCAAGTGAAAAAGGCGGATGGGATACTGAAAATGAGAAGAGTTGGGGGGCGATGGGGATACCGAAAATGAGAATTATCAGGGGGCTAAACAACTCAGAAGTATTTTTTCGTGCTGAAAAAAAAAGGGGGACTAAACAACTCCGGAGAACTTACCGAATCGCATGTATGGGGAACTTACTAATACATCAATCAAGTAAGTAAAAGTATCTTACTTTTTTGTTTTGCTACCCCTTCCTATCTCTCCCGGGTTAATTCGACCAGTATCGTAACCGGTATACAAAATCTGGTTTTATAGTCTCTAAAATGCTTATTAATAAACACTTCTGGTTTAGTGTAATTTGATCTTTTGATATAAAATTACTATGAATAAAAATACCATCATATTTAGTTTTTTAAAGGACAAGTGAAGTAAAGATAATCCCATCATGTCATGTAAAAATTAATATGTTTTGAGTCTAGTTTTCTTTAGTGAAATTTTTTGGAAGTTTTTTCTTGTGGATTTTTCTGGTCTAATTTCTCTAAAATCAAGAGGAATTTATTGAAATCACAAGCTTGATGGGTAACCCCTGCACACCCGAAGTTCCTTAGCAGTGTTTCAGGGTGCTGAATCCATATATACAATCAAAAAACCAGTTTAAATAGCACAAATCAAGGTTTCACCTCAAATTTTTCCGCTCGATTCCGACATGGAAAATTCACACTAAAGACAACTCCCTTGCTAATTATGTTTTGGGGATCACAACTTGCTAGCCAAAGCTACACACTCACCTCCTCTCTCAACAAGTGCTACATAGTAGCTTATTCATGCAACTTAGTTAGAAAATAGTGAAAATATGTGGTCACTATTACTATATGTTAAATGAATTAGTTATTATGATTTGTAAATATAATGATAAATTTATCTTCCCATTAAAAGTTTCTTCCACTTTATGTTAACATATATCTATGAATGATGTCATAATATTGATTGCACAATTCCTAAATTTAAGCACATTTTTGCAATAAACATTTTATGATTGTATCAGAATAGGTATATTAGATTTTCCATGAAGGAAAAACGGTAAAAGCACTCATTTTGGGTTGAGAATTAATGTTATACCATGACAATAATTTACTCATGTTCATATTTGTACCAAATTTGAAATAAAATTAGATTTTAAGGACTCATATACTCCAATCTCTTTAAATATGTTAAAACTTCATCAACCTTTTTACAATTGTGTACGATAATTGTATGATTTTTATTAACAGATAATTTTGATTACCGAATCTATATATTAACATTTTATCCTATAATGTATTTGAATTTAAAATCGTATATTAGCTAGGATATTTGTTGACCTAGATATGAATAAAAAATGGAAAATACATTTGAGATTTTAATAACGATGTAATAGTTGGCCATTTGAAAGTTATTAATTTATAAAAATTAGAATAACTTGAAAATAGAAAATAAAAAACTTGAATAAAGCTTCGGACGTGAAAGCATCCCCTCCCGACCTGATACACAGGTCGGATACCATATAAGTTATTTTTCACTGCTGCTTACTTTCCATTTGAGCAATTGAAATAATGTAATTTTAGTATTTGTTTGAAAAAATATAAATGTGTTTATTTAAAATTCAAAATACTAGTGGTTTAACTCACCATTGAAAATTTCATGGAAGTTTTCAAATAAGAGCTTTTTGATCAGTTCATAATCAGTTCGTTAATGTTTCAGTTTACTTCATCTGTGATACTATATTAATTTACACTTCATAAACATCAATTTCAATGCAATTACAACTCAGAGATAAAGAAACATGCAATAATTCATCTGTTATTTCTATATTAATTTACACTTCATAAACATCAATTTCAATGCAATTACAACTCAGAGATAAAGAAACATGCAATAATACACTTACAAGGAACTCGGCACAATCTTAAACCAGAGCCATAAGACAGTGGTGCAAGGAGAAAGAAATCATTGCAATTGTAGCACCTACCCAACATCCTTGAAAATCTTTTCTTTGAATCGAAACCATAAAATAAACAAAACCAGACTCTATTAACGTAATTATATGGGGATCGATGTCAAAAAAGAAGACTTGGGTATTTTGGATTGATATTATGTTCACAAAGAGTGTTTTTTAAGTAGGGAAATATTGTACAATATTAAATGTTACCACTTTTGTTTCTATGTCTCACATTCCAAAGATGTTATGCTAGGTCATTGCAATATTTTCTAGGTACTACATGGTTCATATTGTCTACTTAGAAAAGAGTTCCAAATTTAATAATGATTCTCTGCTTCACATCATCCCTCTCCTCACCACACCCTCCACGATGAATATGGAATCGGGAAAGATTGATTTTTAATTATACATTCTAAGCTCAGTCAATTTTCATTTACCTCGTTGTTGGTTGCAGTCCATTTCCATGGTGTTCTTATGAGAAATATTGGTCCCACTATTGAAGCACAATACGAAAGATCCATGCAATTTTCAATTCTTGCACCACAATTCAGCCGTGTTCAACTTCGGTTGACTTCCTTTGTACTCAATCAAGTGTTTTCTATCATCTGCATTCTCGAGGGAAACAACATCGTGCATGAGAAATTACACTTGCAACAATTTCCCCATAAACAACGCCTCCATTGGGGTTTTCCTTCAGAAGCTAGAGAAGGGTTGAAGGGTCGAGTCAAGAGGCTCGTTGAGGAACTTTAATACCTAGAAGGAATGAATTCATTATCGGCCAAGTACCTACAATATGTTCAAACTTTATAATAAATACTGAAGAAATTATGATGTAGATTTGCAACTATTCATGAATTTTTAATCAAAATCACAAGACACAAACCTACTCTACTGCTCTGCGGACATTATGTCACAATCTAGAACAAAAATTTCAGACATGCAATAATAAATAACAAACATGCAACAAGTATTTTTATCTGGGGAAATAAATCTACTAAAAACCACAATGCCTCTAGCATTAATTAAATGAATAGAGATGTATTACAATTTCTTTTCTCAACTAAGCTCACCCTGCAAGTGCACAATCTATCTCTTTGCTCATTGAAGGCTTCTGACCCATACTTGGTCAAAACTTTCCTCTGTCTAAGCTCCTATTTCCTTATGATGTTCCTGAGGAATTAGGCCCCTATTATTTAGGAAATTCCTCAAATTGAACTATGTGATTCCTTAGGCTGATCATCTGATTGTATGTTATGAAACCATCTCACAAAATATAATAAAATATAGATTAACAACTTAAAAATTAGGCTCTTCAGGGTGGAAACCACCTTTACATTACATAAATTAAAAATTCTTGGATGATACAAATGATAAGACCTACTTTTTACATATAGAGTATAAGGGGTCACAATATAAACAAAGCCTACATAAAAATAATAATGTAAAGGTGCAATAATAACAATATTGGGCTTCTATGGGGCACAACAATAACAACATGGGGGATACATGAGCACAAGTGACAACAATAAAAATATGGGGCTACACTAACAATAAAAATAAGGGGAATACACTAGTATTATAGGGACCTAAGATGCCTCTCTCCTTCAAAAAATTGTTGTCCTCAACACTTGAGTAGTTCCTAATGTTTCTGTATAAATTCTCACCCCCCCCATGTGAAATATTCAACAGGTAAGTTCTTCAAATTAATGAGATACTCTGAAATTAATCGATTTTGTAGCTATTTGATTCTTGTTTTCGTGACTGCTTCAGGCTCAAATATGATTTTTCCTTCTTCGTGAAGTTTTGACAACATTGTTTGAACTGGGAGCTTGTCACCAATAAACTTCTTTAAGCATGAAACATGGAAAACTGGGTGTAGTTGGGAAGATGCATGCAACTCCAATTTTCATGCCATAGTACCAATCTTTTGCAACGCCTTGTAAGGACCATAATACTTGGGTGATAATTTATTATCCTTATTAGCTTTCTTGAGGTACATTTTTTTGTATGTTTGTATCCATAAAAATATCAAGTTGCCTACATCAAAACTTATTTCACTGCGATCCTCATTTTCCTATTGTTTCATTTGATTCAACGCCATAGTGAGGTTATCCTTTAAGAGTTAGAGAACTTGTTGTTGATGCTCGATGTGATATTCCATGCTTGAACCATATAATTTTCTATTAAATATGATGTAATCGATGGTGGATGATATCCATAAAGTTCCATAAATGGGGTCATTTTTGTTGTACTATGGAAGGAAGTGTTATACCACCATTCAACTAAATGTAACCACTTGACACATTGCATTTTTTAATTAGATACAAAGTAGCGAAGATATCCTTCCAAACATTTTTTCACTATCTCAATTTTCCTGTAAGATTGAGGATGATGAGATGAACTATGAGCTAATTGAGTACCTAGACAAAAAATAATTTCGTCCAAAAATTTCCAGTGAAAATGTATCTCTGTCACTTACAATAATATTTGGGTTTCCATGTAGCTTTTGAATTGTTTCCATAAATCCAGTAGAAACTGTACTGCCTATAAAAGGATGAGATACTACACAAAATTGTGCATACATGGTAAGTCTATCAACTACCACTATGATGACATTCTTTTCTTCAGACTTGGGTAAATCTGTGATAAAATCCATTGAGACCTCCTGCAAATGTTGACTTGGAATGGATAAAGGTTGAAACAAACCCAGGGTCTTAATTGTCTCAACTTTATTTTGTTGGCATAACAAACATTCTACCATAAAATTTTGAATATAAAATCTAAGGCCATCTAAAAAAAATCCTCCTTGGCCTTATGGTAATTTTTTAAGAATATTGAGTTCCCTCCTAAGGGGGAGGTGTGAAATTCCAAAAGAATATTTTTCTTGAGTTGGGAATTCTTACAAACATATAAGTGATATTTGTACCATAATGACTCAATTTTCCAACCAAAGGTATCATATGTATTGGGATATTTCTACAACTTTTGAATGAGTGTCCACACCTCTTCGGCATTCTTCCATTCATCTCTTGCTTCGATTATCCATTCAGGTTGGATAATAGAAATGGAACAAAACAATGCTTCCACATCGTCATCCTTTCTTGAGAGTGCATTTACAACAACATTTTGGTTCCCTTTTTTGTAGATTATTTCAAAGCCAGAACCCAACATCTTTGTGACCCATTTTTGCTGCTCTTTTGAAGATAATATTTGTTCCAAAAGTATTTAAGACTATCATGTTCTGTTTTTACCTTGAACTGCCTTCCCATTAGGTAAGGTCGTCATTTCTTTAGTGCATGTAGTATTGCCAAAATTTCATTCTCATAAATAGGTTTGTGCAAATTCTTTCCTTTTATTGGATGAATTTCAAAAGAAATGGGTCTTCCTTCTTGCATTAAAAGAACACCAATTCGATTTCATGAGGCATCACATTCCATAATAAAGGTTTTTGTGAAGTCTAACGTAACTAAGACTGAAGCTTAGAACATTACATATTTAAGATGTTCAAAGTCCTTAGTTTCTTCTGGAGTCCAAGGAAATGCATCTTCCTTCAGTAATGTCATTAGAGGTGCTACTATTCTCCCATAGTTCTCAATAAAATTGCAATAATACCGTGTCAACCTGAGAAATCCTTGAAGATGCTCTATGGTTGTGGGGATTTTACATTCCTTATGTTATCACCTGCAACACCCTCTTGTATTTGTGTCAAATGGTCCTATTTTCCATCCTTGGTGCATAGAAGGGTAGGTACATTCTTGGTTGACTAAAGGGAGAGTCGAAATCCAAGAGCCAAAAGGGAAAGCCAAAATTCAGAAGCTGAAATGAAAAGGGAGAGACGATCATTGGAATTTCAGATATCAGCAAATATTGGAGTTGGAGGCATATCAAAACTCAATATTCGAAGTTTGGTCATATCAGAGCCCGATATCAGAAGGCCTGAACATTAGACCTTGAAAATTTGAGAGGTCAGACCTCAGAGCAGCCAAAATCGGAGCCTATAGGTTTCAAAACCTTAGAGTTTTATAAATTATTAACAATTGAATTCCGTGGAAGCACCAAGGTTGCTAGGAGAAGAGATTTACAAAGGAAATTATATGCAAAACAAAAGAACCAAGGACCCCTTTTCTCTCTCCTTTGGTAGGACACGTGGCAGCAGGTGGTTGGTCCTCAGGAGCTGATGAGGAAGATGACACCAACATGATGTGGTAGTACGTCAAACATGAGGAAATAAATTTCGACATTTTTTGGTGGACTAACGAGGAAATCAATATGACACATTTCACCATTAAGGATGTGCCATGTGGAGATGATGACATCAACATGATTTCATCTAGAAGGTCATAATTTCGAAGGTTGGAGTTTTCGTAACTCTTGTATAATTGTTTTATGGAAAAGCTCTGATCCAATGTGTGGAGCTCCAATGTGGTTGGAATTTGGTCGTGGGGACCCAAAGGACCAAGGGAAGAGAAGTTTCGAGAACCCAAATTCTATGGAGCATATTGGGGATGTAGATATAGGAACCCCAACATAAATGCATCTTGAAAAGGTTACGATGTGTGGTGCTTCTAAGGTTGAATAATGCTTGGTCGTAGAGTTTAGAGAAACCAAAGGCGGATAGAAAATACACCAAGAGGTAGGCTCTCGACAATATTATAAAGGCCTTAGAACCTAAGGGCTAAGTCCAAAACTAAAAACTAAAAGCAATAATAATTAATAATAAATCCAAAACTAAAAACTCTACCAATCAAATTCATCTTTAAAACAAATAATTCAATAATAAAAAAAATTAAAAAAAATAATAATAAACCAACAAATAATAGAGGAGAAATAATATGATATTGTCACCACCATCATATACTTACAATAATAAATAAAAAATTTATTACCACCCTAGAAATTGGCACATTATATATATATATATATATATATATATATGCCACCGTCTTTCTCTAGAAATAAATCATTGCGATTGTAGCACCTACCCAACTACCTTGAAAATCTCTTCTTTGAATCGAAACCATAAAAAAACAAAACCAGGCTCTATTAACGTAATTATATGGGGATCGATGTCGAAAAAGAAGACTTGGGTATTTTGGATTGATATTAAGTTCACAAAGAGTGTTTTTTAAGTAGGGAAATATTGTACAATATTAAATGTTACCACTTTTGTTTCTATATCTCACATTCCAAAGATGTTATGATAGGTCATTCCAATGTTTTCTAGGTCCTACAAGGTTCATATTGTCTACGTAGAAAAGAGTTCCAAATTTAATAATGATTCTCTGCTTCACATCGTCCCTCTCCTCACCACACCCACCAAGATGAATATGGAATCAAGAAAGATTGATTTTTAAATATACATTCTAAGCTCAGTCAATTTTCATTTACCTCGTTGTTGGTTGCAGTCCATTTCCATGGTGTTCTTATGAGAAGTATTGGTCCCACCATTGAAGCAAAATACGAAAGATCCAGGAAATTTTCAATTCTTGCGCCACAATTCAGCCATGGTCAACTTTGGTTGACTTCCTTTGTACTCAATCAAGTGTTTTCTATCATCTGCATTCTCGAGGGAAACAACACCGTGCACGAGAAATTACACTTGCAACAATTGCCCCATAAACAACACCTCCAATGGGGTTTTCCTTCAGAAGCTAGAGAAGGGTCGAAGGGTCGAGTCAAGAGGCTCGTTGAGGAACTTTAATACCTGGAAGGAAGGAATTCATTATTGGCCAAGTACCTACAATATGTTCAAACTTTATAATAAATATTGAAGAAATTATGATGTAGATTTGCAATTACTCATGAAGTTTTAATCAAAATCACAAGACACAAACCTACTCTACTACTTTGCAGACATTATTTCACAATCTAGAACAAAAATTTCAGACATGCAATAATAAATAACAAACACACAACAAGTATTTTTATCTGGGGAAATAAATATGCTAAAAAACACAATGCCTCTTGCATTAATTAAATGAATAGAGATGTATTACAATTTCTTTTCTCAACTAAGCTCACCTTGCAAGTGCACAATCTATCTCTTTGCTCATTGAAGGCTTCTAACCCAGACTCAGTAAAAAATCTCCTCTGTCTAAGCGCCTATTTCCTTACGATGTTCCTGAGGAATTAGGCCCCTATTATTTAGGAAATTCCTCAAATTGAACTATGTGATTCCTTAGGCTGATCATTTGATTGTATGTTATGAAACCATCTCAGAAAATAGAATAAAATATAGATTGATGACTTAAAAATTAGGCTCTTCAGGGTGGCAACCACCTTTACATTACATAAATTAAAATTTCTTGGGTGATACAAATGATAAGACCTACTTGATACATATAGGAGTATAAGGGGTCACAATATAAATAAAGCCTACATAACAATAATAATGTAAAGGCACAATAATAACAATATTGGGCTTCTATGGGGCACAACAATAACAACATGGGGGATACATGGGCACAAGTGACAAAAATAAAAATATGGGGCTACACTAACAATAAAAATAAGGGGAATACACTAGTATTATAGGGAACTAAGATGCCCCTCTCCTTCAAACAATTGTTGTCCTCAACACTTGAGTAGTTCCTGATGTTTCTTTATAAATTCTCACCCCCTGCCCCCCCCATGTGAAATATTCAACAGGTAAGTTCTTCAACTTAATGAGATAATCTGAATTTAATCGATTTTGTAGCTATCTGATTCTTGTTTTCGTGACTGCTTTAGGCTCAAATATGATTTTTCCTTCTTTGTTAAGTTTTGGCAACATTGTTTGAACTGGGAGCTTGTCACCAATAACCTTCTTTAAGCATGAAACATGGAAAACTAGGTGTAGTCGGGAAGATGCATGCAACTCCAATTTTCATGCCATATTACCAATCTTTTGCAATGCCTTGTAAGGACCATAATACTTGGGTGATAATTTATTATCCTTATTAGCTTTCTTGAGGTACATTTTTTTGTATGTTTGTATCCATAAAAATATTGAGTCACCTACATCAAAACTTCTTTCACTGCGATCCTGATTTTCCTATTGTTTCATTCGATTCAATTCCATAGTGAGGTTATCCTTTAAGAGTTAGAGAACTTGTTGTTGATGCTCGATGTGATATTCCACTGCTTGAACCTTAGAATTTTCTATTAAAGATGATGTGATCGATGGTGGATGATATCCATAAAGTTCCATAAATGGGGTCATTTTTGCTGTACCATGGAAGGAAGTGTCATACCACCATTCAACTAAATGTAACCACTTGACCCATTGCATTTTTTTATTAGATACAAAGTAGTGAAGATATCCTTCCAAACATTTTTTCACTGTCTCAATTTTCCTATAAGATTGAGGATGATGAGATGAAATATGAGCTAATTGAGTACCTAGACAAAAAATAATTTCGTCCAAAAATTTCCAGTGAAAATGTATCTCTGTCACTTACAATAATATTTGGGTTTCCATGTAGCTTTTGAATTGTTTCCATAAATCCAGTAGAAACTGTACTGCTTATAAAAGGATGAGATACTACGCAAAATTGTGCATACATGGTAAGTCTATAAACTACCACTATGATGACATTCTTTTCTTCAGACTTGGGTAAATCTGTGATAAAATCCATTGAGACCTCCTCCCAATGTTGACTTGGAATGGATAAAGGTTGTAACAAACCCAGGGTCTTAATTGTCTCAACTTTATTTTGTTGGCATAACAAACATTCTACCATAAACTTTTGAATATAAAATTTAAGGCCATCTAAAAAAAAAAACCTTCTTGGCCCTATGGTAATTTTTTAAAAATATTGAGTTCCCTCCTAAGGGGGAGGTGTGAAATTCCAAAATAATATTTTGCTTGAGTTGGGAATTCTTACAAAGATATAAGTGATATTTGTACCATAATGACTCAATTTTCCAACTAAAGGTATCATATGTATTGGGATATTTCTACAACTTTTGAATGAGTGTCCACACCTCTTCGTCATTCTTCCATTCATCTCTTGCTTCGATTATCCAATCAGGTTAGATAATAGAAATGGAACAAAACAATTCTTCCACATCGTCATCCTTTCTTGAGAGTGCATTTGTAACAACATTTTTCTTCCCTTTTTTGTAGATTATTTCAAAGTCATAACCTAACATCTTTGTGACCCATTTTTTTTGCTCTTTTGAAAATAATATTTGTTCCAAAAAGTATTTGAGACTATCATGATCTGTTTTTACCTTGAACTTCTTTCCCATTAGGTAAGGTTGTCATTGCTTTAGTGCATGTAGTGTAGAAATTTGAATAACTGATATGTTATCCACCGAGATTCTCCTGATCACACACTATTTTAGCTTCATGCATAATACAAAATCTCTTCTACCATTGATCATTACATGCGGAAATAAAATCAATTGCATGCACACATTAAAGCCATAAAAATTCACACATATGAACACAATATTTCATGGGAAAGCTTAAAGCTGAAAACCCCCAACTATCTGTATATTATACATGTCATGGAGATCATGTAACAATCATAGTACAAAGCTCTTTGCAAGCTCTCATGCACTACCTCCCTTGCTACACACTATCAAGCTAGATCTAGCAAAACTCATGCTCCAACCTTTAGCCACTTGATAGCCAAACTCAATTGCGTTTTTAAGCTATGGGATGGCCTCTTTATATAGATAAACCACCCAGCCTGAACTGCGCAATCCTCATGGGTTACTCCACCCATCTGTGTGTTGCAAATATCAATAGTATAGTCACAACCGATAGTTAAGCTGCTCTTTCACCTATTTCTGCACTGGTCTCCACTGAAATTGTCCATGCACTGAAGTTAACTGATGTATTCTTTAGTTGATTTATGAGTTTATAATTAGTGAATTAATTAATAATTAATTCACACCACTCTCACTAATTGTATCTATTAGTTAACTTGGATACAAAAAGCTCAACTATGTTTAGATTAGTTAAACCCGAATACAACCTACTCAACTTCCCTCAAATCAACTCCCCCAACTCCGTCACATGAGTTCTAACTCGAGGTCATCATGCAATTGCTTCACTTAAACCTCAGAAAGCATATTTCCTTTCCGTCACTCGCATGTGCCACATCCAGGCATCAAACTGAAGTGCTTCAAGAGAATAAGATAATTTTTATAGTCCAAATATTATTAAGAGCTAATAATATTCGACATATCTATTTTTAGACTGGCAATCTATAAATAGATTCCGCCCAATATGTCTAAAAATAGAAATCCATCTATTTTTCCAACTTGACCAACCATCCATAAATAGCATCCCGCAACTTATAGAATATGCTCCATATGTCTAAAAATAGACATAGTCTAAAAATAGACATAGTCTAAAAATAGACTTTGCGACAAAAATCACCTGTGTGGCCCCCACCTAGTTTTGGTGATCACTTTCCAACTAGGATCAGGAATGATGTTTCAGGATGCCTCCTTCACTGTTTCTTGTTGCAATCTTCAACACTCCCTCTCAACAAGAAAGGACTGTTTTTGCATGCGACATGCAACTCCATGCATTCGCCCTGCAACCTTCATAAGCGCCATGCAACTCCATGCATGTGACATGCAACTCCATGCATTCGCCCTGCAACCTTCACAAGCGCCATGCAACTCCATGCATGCGACATGCAACTCCATGCATTCGCCATGCGCCCTTTGCATGCACCATGTAAACTCATGCATGCACCATGCAACTCCATGCATCTGCTCTGAAACTGAATAGGCTCCAAACAACTCAATCAGTCTGATGCATCTAGCATCTATCATCAAAGTCTTCGACCTCTGCTTAGCTACACATGTCATCAGGAACCACTGCGCTGTTGAACTCTTTGCACCCATGCACTCTTGCACTTGCTGTCAACTCTGATCCGCGCTCCAGTATCCGACACTGTCACTTTGATCTGCCTGCATCACTCCAACTGATCATGCTACTGCTGCGCTGTGGGCACCTCGTAGCTAGGTTCAACTCATGAGATCCACACCATCTCATGAATCCTACCTAGAAATCTCCTCTTGGGATTATTCATGCATGTCGCCCCACCTCTCACCTGGTGGTATAGCTGCATGCACTCCCTCTGCCCATCTGGCATGAAATTTCTCTGCATGAGTGGTTTCTCCCACTCCATGATCCTCATCTTGTGGCTGCTCCACATCCCGAGGTTCACTCTTACCTGCATGCAAATCTAGCTCCCTCTCAAGCTTCAATTTCATGGCTTTCTCACACTTCCCAACAGTAGGAAGCTTCGTAGAAATCCCATCTACATCAAATCTATAAAGATTCTTGTGCATCTCCAGTTGTGGCTGCTCCACAACCTTCTGAGACTGCTTCTCACGCTGCATGTTGAGAGGCTCCCTCTCAACCACCAAGTCACTAACCTTTTCTTTGCTCCTCAAAGATTTGCATGCATATTGTACCTCACTGCATGTAGATTCTTGGCTCGCGCACATTGCAATTGTCCCGCCGTCGCAAAATTTTCTAACAAAAAGGAGCTGATTTTAAATCGATGATATCTCCCTCATCCGAGCTCCGATTCGACCGATTTTTTTTTTCAATTTGGGTATTTTTTCACAAGGAATCCAAATATGTTATTTGTTTCTGAAAAATTTTCACCAAAAATTTTCAGATATTCCCTACAAACTCGCGCACCCAAAAATTCTCGCTCTCATTCCATGTAGAAAATTATATAACACAACAATTCTTCTGTGGACAATTTGTGGCAATTCCGGCTTTCTCCATCTTTATGTTTCTGATTTTATCCTAAAAATCAACCGCTTCAATGCTTTGCAATTTCTCCAATGATCAATATCGCTCCGATACCATGTAGAAAATTTGAATAATTTGCTGAATTATTCACCAAGATTCTCCTGATCACACACTATTTTAGCTTCATGCATAATACAGAATCTCTTCTACCATTGATCATCACATGCGGAAATAAAATCAATTGCATGCACACATTAAAGCCATAAAAATTCACACATATGAACACAATATTTCATGGGAAAGCTTAAAGCTAAAAACCCCCAACTATCCGTATATTATACATGTCATGGAGATCATGTAACAATCATAGTACAAAGCTCTTTGCAAGCTCTCATGCACTACCTCCCTTGCTACACACTATCAAGCTAGATCTAGCAAAACTCATGCTCCAACCTTTAGCCACTTGATAGCCAACCTCAATTGCGTTTTCAAGCTATGGGATGGCCTCTTTATATAGATAAACCACCCATCCTGAACTGCGCAATCCTCATGGGCTACTCCACCCATCTGTGTGTTGCAAATAGCAATAGTATAGTCACAACCGATAGTTAACCTGCTCTTTCACCTATTTCTGCACTGGTCTCCACTGAAACTGTCCATGCACTGAAGTTAACAGATGTATTCTTTAGTTGATTTATGAGTTTATAATTAGTGAATTAATTAATAATTAATTCACACCACTCTCACTAATTGTATCTATTAGTTAACTTGGATACAAAAAGCTCAACTATGTTTAGATTAGTTAAACTGAATACAACTCCACTAACTTCCTCAATCAACTCCACCAAACTCTGTCACATGAGTTCTAACTGAAGTCATCATGCAATTGCTTCACTTAAACCCTAGGAAAAAGCATATTTCCTTCTGTCAGCTGCATGTGCCACATCCAGGCATCAAACTGAAGTGCTTCAAGAGAATAAGATAATTTTTATAGTCCAAATATTATTAAGAGCTAATAATATTCGACATATCTATTTTTAGACTAGCAATCTAAAAATAGATTCCGCCCAATATGTCTAAAAATAGAAATCCATCTATTTTTCCAACTTGACCAACCATCCATAAATAGCATCCCGCAACTTATAGAATATGCTCCATATGTCTAAAAATAGACATAGTCTAAAAATAGACTTTGCGACAAAAATCACCTGTGTGGCCCCCACCTAGTTTTGGTGATCACTTTCCAACTAGGATCAGGAATGATGTTTCAGGATGCCTCCTTCACTGTTTCTTGTTGCAATCTTCAACATGTAGTATTTCCAAAATTTCCTTCTCATAAATAGGTTTGTGTAAGTTCATTCCTTTGATTGCACGACTTTCAAAAGAAATAGGTCTTCCTTATTGCATTAAAAGAACACCAATTCCATTTCGTGAGACATCACATTCCATACTAAAGGTTTTTGTGAAGTCTAACATAACTAAGACTGAAGCTTAGAACATTACATATTTAAGATGTTAAAAGTCCTTAGTTTCTTATGGAGTCCAAGGAAATGCATCTTCCTTCAGTAATGTCATTAGAGGTGCTACTATTCTCCCATAATTATTAATAAAATTGTGATAATACCTTGTCAACCTGAGAAATCCTTGAATATGCTCTATGGTTGTGGGGATTTTACATTCCTTATGTTATCACCTATAACACCCTCTTGTATTTATGTCAAATGGTCCTATTTTTCATCCTTGGTGCATAGAAGGGTAGGTACGTTCTTGGTTGAATAAAGGGAGAGTCTAAATCCAAAAGCCAAAATCCAAGAGCCAAAAGGGAAAGCCAAAATTCGGAAGCTAAAATGAAAAGGGAGGGACGATCATCGGAATGTTGGATATCAGCAAATAATGGAGCTAGAGGCATATCAAAACTCAATATCCGAAGTTTGGTCATATTAGAGCCCGATATCAAAAGGCCTGAACATCGGACCTCGAAAATTTGAGAGGCTGGACCTTAGAGCAGCCAAAATCAGAGCCTATAGGTTTCAAAACCTTAGAGTTTTGTAAATTATTAACAATTGAATTCCCTGGAAGCGCCAAGGTTGCTAGGAGAAGAGATTTACAAAGGAAATTGTATGCAAAACAAAAGAACCAAGGACCCCTTTTCTCTCTCCTTTGGTAGGACACGTGACAACAGGTGGTTGGTCCTTAGGAGCTGATGAGGAAGATGACACCAACACGATGTGGTAGTACAATAGAAACGAGGAAATCAATTTCGACATCTTTTGGTGGACTAACAAGGAAATCAATATGACACATTTCACCATTAAGGATGCGCCATGTGGAGATGATGACATCAACATAATGTCATCTCGAAGGTCGTAATTTTGGAGGTTGGAGTTTTCATAACTCTTGTATAATTTTTTTATGGAAAAGCTCTGATTCGATGTGTGGAGCTCCAATGTGGTTGGAATTTGGTTGTGGGGACCCAAAGGACCAAGGGCAGAGCAGTTTCGAGAACCCAAATTCTATGGAGCATATTGGGGATGTAGATATAGGAACCCCAGTGTAAATGCATCTTGAAAATGTTACGATGTGTGGTGCTTCTAAGGTTGAATAACGCTTGGTCGTAGAGTTTAGAGAAACCAAATGCGGAGAGAAAATACACCAAGAGGTAGGCCCTCGACAAGATTATAAAGGACTTAGAACCTAGGTGCTAAGTCCAAAACTAAAAACTAAAAACAATAATAATTAATAATAAATCAAAAACTAAAAACTCTATCAATCAAATTCATCTTTAAATCAAATAATTCAATAATAAAAAAAATTATAAAAAAAATAATAAACCAACAAATAATAGAGGAGAAATAATATGATATTGTCACCGCCATCATATACTTACCATAATAAATAAAAAAATTATTACCACACCAGAAATTGGCACATTATATATATATATATATATATATATATATATATATGTCATTTTGTAAGAAAATCATGTGAAATTGATTGTACATTTATTCTACCTTTATTATTGCAATAGTATTGTAATTATCATTTGGTTCTTTGAACATGAACTTCATTACATCAATATTAAACCTTACATTATAATACAATGGATTGATAATCATCCATGCGTGTAAGTAATCAACCGGGATTGGGTTTTAAGATTAATTTATTATTCGTAATCTGTATTTAGTTAAGATCCAGTCAATCCGGTTGCTTGTTCATATTTCTTCCAGTAGGACACATTTCGTTTGTAGTGCTGATTGGTAGTTGTCGGTTACGATTTTCTTATGGGTAATTTTGCTATCCATCGATCTGCTAAAACCTAGATCCAACAGTGGAAATTTTTGTGGGAGGGTTTAGGGTAACTACCCGACCCCAAGCAGTGTGTACACATCTCATTTGACCTTACACCCTTGCGGTTCTTCTCTGCAATTTTTTGTTTTTTAGGTTTTCTAAACTACAGCAGCAAGGGTAACACCTCTCCCTCAACAGAGAGTGTGAGTTGGCTGTGGTTCTACTATGCCTTAGGTATATGTTGTTTTCTTTGGTTCTTGATTTCAATGTGGCATTGTGTCGAATAGCCATGCCGTAAGGGTTTAGTTTCAAATATTGTTTTCACATCTTCCGCACCATTTCTCACTGAGTTCTCTCCGAAAATTGTAGGTAATACTTTATTTGAACTTTGTTATTCATATTTGCTCAGGTTTATAGAGAGAATGTTCAATTGTTTTCATTCGTGAGGGTATTATCTATTAATTCCATATGTCGGTTTAAACTAGTTAAGGATGGTAAATCCATAGTGCCCGAAGGTTTCTCATTCAAGAGTTGTTTTGTTTTCTCCTCTCACTAAACAAACTTTGGGACACAATCTTCAATGCGCACTGAGATCTAGAACTCAGGTAATGGTATGTTCCGCTATGTATTTTCCTCTTATTTTATCTTTGATATTTGAAGTGGGCCTCTTTTGAACCTTTTTTTTGTTAATTTTCTCACGAACCCTCTGTTTGATTTTTGGCTACAAGCTAAGGCTAGTTGCAAGGGTCCTGATGGAATATGAGGTCCCCTCGAATTCGTCAATGCATCTCCTCAGGTAGCCACCACAGGTAAGACAAACCACTTATCTGCATATACGTTGTTTCCATATAATTCTTGAGCGTTACTGAGGGTAAAACCCTCTGTTTGTAACAGGTACCGGAAATTGGCTCGGGTTCCTTTCATGAGTTAGTTTAAGACTTCCCTTGAGAGGGTTGGGTTCTGAACCCTAATGTGAAGGGGTTTTGATGTAGTTATTATTCAGAGTTTAAGATTTAATATCATTTCCGACTTCGTAGAAATTCCAATCTTAATTATGAGGATAACTGTATATTTATTTTTGTTTTACTCTGTATAAATTTTGAAGGATTTAACCTCCAATCTAGTTCTGCAATTCGCGAGCACTTGCTCATTTTGTACAAGTTGATATATAGCACTTATAATACCTGTTCTAATTACTTTTATGGCCAAAGTTCTAAAATCAGCTATTGTAAGAAGATTTTCATTCTTAGTTTACGTCTTAAGATATAGTCTTCCTTGATGGAAAGTTTTAAGGAAGATTTCTGAGTTTATTGGTTGATAACCAAGTTTTGTGTTAATGAGTTTTTCCATTTTTTGGAGTTGACAGTTATTAAAGAATCATAACATTTTTTCTTTCTTTGTTTGCTAAAGTTCATTCATTGTGTACTTTATGTAATAAGTGGCCAGAGGACACTGAACCCTGCTTTGCTCACCACAGAGCTCGGCTTCTGAACCTCTAAACCTAATGATTCTTTACACAGGATATTGGAAATGTAAAAGTAGTTTTACAAGTTACAACATGCGTAATATCCTTTTTTCTTGTTCTACCCTCAATATATTCCTGTGTAATGTATTTCATTAATTTTTCAATGCATTTATTTAGTTTGTACATTGAAAAATGACAGTGTAAGAGCAACTACTCTGATAGACATAGTATACTTATTAGATGATCCTTCTCTATTGTTTGTATAATATATATTTATCTGTCTATGAAGAATTTAGGATTGTACACAGGTTTGCAGTATTTATACAATAGTATCTATACTTCACTTTTCTTAACTTCATCATGACATATATTGTTCCTTTTTCTAATATCCAAATTATTTCATCTTTTCTAGATAATAAAATACCATTTTTAAATCTAGCTTAGCACATAACCTTCTTTAATTCCCGTAATAAATCAAACACAAAATTTAAATACAGATTTGTTATCATTTCCTATAGCTTAATGAGAAAACTTAAATAATTATCTTTTTATTTTTTGTTTAAGAGATTGTGCCACCCAAATATAAGAGAGGCCCTTGTGCTCAGAGTCTAAGGTAGCAGTTATTTGTAAGCCAGGCCTCAGCACCTCTGTCCAACCTACACTCTTTTAGGGTTACAGAGCTCTAGTGGTATTAAACCAGCTCTGGACAACTCTTTCCTTTACAACAATATGTTGTTAACCATTTTCTTTCTTCATGTATAGAATTCCTTCCCCTTCCATGATTTCTTTTTTATCCTATTAGGAAAGGTAACTGCCAAAAAATTGCCTCTCCTTTTTACTCTGAAATCTTGAGATTATTTACCAATCAATTAACCAACTACTAAATGTAATTTTTATTCATAAAATTAAATTCAAATTTTATTAACCAACAACAAATAACCCTATTAATTAATCTCTTTTCCAATAATAATTGGTCTACATTAAATTAAATTGATAACCATGAATCGATCTCAATGGCACACCTCAAAATGCAACTAGTCAACTTCGGTCCTAATCTTCTCAACCACAGTTTACTTCTCATGCATCACGCTTGCGTCGCCTAATTATCAAATCCATCACCCTCTCTGGTTGTTTCATGGTCCTGTCCCTCTCCGGCACCGTCTTGCCGCCACCCACGATTCCAAGTAGCGTCACTATCACTATCACTGACGAAGAAGGGAAAGACCAATGGGTGGGAACGTCCACCGCCGATTGCTTGCCTGCAGCACCATTTTCATTCTTTCCGTTCCTTCTCCCACGAGTCAGATTCTTTCCGAAATTTAAAGAAAATTAATTTAGATACATTTAATTATGGATTTATTATGTAATGAAATCAATTTGAGAATGGAGTTAGATTATTGTGATATATTTGAATGTTGATTTATTAAGTAATGAAATCAATTTGAGAATGGAGTTAGATAATTGTGGATCTATTTTTATTTTATTTTGTTGAGAATGAATCATAGGCAAGCATATATTTATTTTTTATTTTAAATTTATCACGATTTTATTGAGAATAAATCATACCCAAGCATATATATATTTATAATTACGTTGATAGGCATAGCCCCTTATTGGAATTGGCTTCTTTAATCCTTTTGCTAATTAATATTTTTGATCTGATGGTCTAGATTGAAAGATGTCGGTATATTCTGGTCTTCGCCACTAAATCAATGGATGAAATTCAAACAACTCACTTCCTTGCATATCTAAATCAGATGTTTAAACCATACTTAAATTAATTTTTTACAAAACATGATTAAAAATTTACTATGCCATTTGTTTACCGCCACCTATAAAATTAGGGTGAACTCTAGAAATTAAAAAAATAAACAAATTAAAATTTACATACCACCACTTGCCAAGTATCATTTAAAAAAAACTGGCTATACACTTGGCGGCGAAGGCACAAGAGGAACAACACGTATTAGTGAACGACCTGACCACGTTGGTGCGCACGTTCCCAAGGGTCTCCTCATGCCTCTCGAGAACATGGATGACGAGGGTAGGGTTGAAGTGACCAGGGAAATCTGACTGAAATTTCATTATGTCTAGCTACGCCCTTTACTGCTTCATAATGCACCCATATATTTTTGGAGGTGGATAGCCACGCGGCCTTGGAATTTAAAAAAAACTGGGTATACACTAGGCGGCGAAGGCACCATAATGGCCTGACCATGTTGGTGCGCACGTTCCCAAGGGTCTCCTAATGCCTCTGGAGAACGTGGAGGATGGGGGCAGGGTTGTAGCCACTGGGGACATTTGGTTGAAGCAGAAGGGTGGAGTGAAACACCATTTCAAGCGGTGTAGTATATACTAAGATTTCTTGCCAGCTGTAGAAGAACAAGATGAAGAACATCAACAGAGTGAAGGCCAAGAAACGACACATGCCTTTCTATGTCCCGGCTCATGAGATCGTTATGGACGAGGAAGCTACCCACTCATGCATTATAGCAGCACCTCCAATTCATGGCGTTGAAGATTAAACAATTCATCAACAGATTTTTTCTGTTCGTCAGTGCAATGATGCTTCTGCACTTGTCTGTAGCTTCTCCACATGAGGATTATACTGGTGAGATTTGGCGTGGCTGTGCTAATAGAAGAAAAAATGAATTTAGCAACGGTAGCGCCTTCAAGTGTAACCTGAACCACGTTTTGGATTCATTGGTTGTGAATGTTTCTTCCGCCGGATTCAATACGTCTAGAGTTGATCAAGGGAAAAACAACAATATTACGGTTTATGGGCTCGTCCAATGCAGGGGAGATTTAGGTTCTTCCGACTGTAAACAGTGTGCAGCAACGAAAAAATCAAAGCTTCTCCAGCCCCACCGGGCCATTTCGGCTCAAAAGGCTGTGGAAAGGCACTTCAGAGAATAAATTGCCAACCAGATTTGACATCATATACTCAAATGGTTTCAGCTTTCGAGGCATTTAATCATCATGATTATTCTTCTCAGATAGCACTCTTTCCTACTTTATTTCCAGTTTGCAGTTTATGCTCTTTTCTTTTTGGGTATTTGTGGGCCGATTGTGCTTGTCAGTGGGTATCTATCCAACTGTTCCTCATGCGAACGTGTGCATATATGTCTTTACATTAGTCTAGGAATCTGCTTTTTTCTGTTTGAATCCAAGTTCTAATTTCTATTATACTAATTCTGCATATATGTCTTTACAGTAGTCTAGGAATCTGTTTTTTTCTGTTTGAATCCAAGTTCTAATTTCTATTATACTAATTCTGCATACATATTGTTTACCATAGGTATATACTATGAAAGCATGCACGGGTCTTGGTTGAAGGCTGTGTGCTTCACACACTTACTAAGGTTCAATACCGAGAGACTTTAGCATTGGGTATGTAGTCTCGTAATTTCAGCCATAGGGATTCTTCCATAGTGTTGTATACTTACAATATTTCTACAGAGGCACGAGAATAACATGCGGAATCCCTTTGCACAAACTCTTTCTTTATTCAAATTGAAGCAAAGTTGTCTTGGTAGATTCCTGTGGTTTTTAAAGTATTATCTTTTCGAAATAATTTTATCAATAAAGAATTATAAATATTAAATGTTTATTTTATTAAACGTGTTTAAAATATATATATATATATATATATTTTTCTGAATAAAAATATTGCAAACTATAATAAAACAAAAAATAAATTTGTATTTTGAGTAATTTTAATTGGAAACATTTGTGGATTTAGGAAATAACAGAGATGTTATAATGTAATGTCTTTTTTAACATTTTAATAAGGTAAAAATATAATATAAAAACATAAAATTAATTATAATTGAGTCAAAAAATTCATTCTAGAGTATGAAATGATGTGTAATTCCAATATAGATTTGACACATGTTTTGTAATTCCAATGTGAATTAAATATAACTTTTATTTACAATTTTAAAGTTTAAGATTTTAAATATAACTTATATTTAGAATTTTAAAGTTAACTTAAATCTATTTTTTAAGAGTGATAAAAAAAATCGATCTCTTAATTATTAATTCAATTAATGTACAAAATCTAACTGTTTTAACAAATTAAGAAAAATAAAATATAAAATAACAAACTCTTTAAACATAATTAGCAATATTTAAACATCGTGAACATGGACAACTATAATCAACTATTAGCAATATTTAAACATGGTGAACATGGACAACTATAATCAACTATGATTAGTCATAATCAAACAATAGTAAGACAAAGTTATTCATAGACATATAATAATAATAATAATAATTAAAATTATTAATCATAATATTATTAAAAATTTACGAAGGCTAATAATATATTTTGATATTAATATTAAAGTTAAAGTTACCCACTATTAACAAATATTAATATTAATGTCACTCTTAATATTAATCAAATGTTATTAATATTAGTATTAATTAATATTATCAATATTAATATTAAAGTTAATAATAATAATATATTAACTATTATTCTACTTTGTTTTTTTTTTTTGTTTGTAAGTAAGCAGTTGAATTATATCAAAATAGTGTGTACACAAAATTTTACAAAATGGCTGTCAATACCCGAAGGTAGAGAGGTTGGACAACCCTGAAGCGTTTGTAAGGACGGACATAAACACAGTGCCCTGGACATCATCAAACAGATACAACAAAGACTGACTACCATGCCCTTCATTACAATCATAACCAAGGTCCAAAAGGCAAAAAGTTGCAATCCACGCAGGGATGCCCATAGAAAGGAACCTAAAGCCGAACCAGAGATAACAGTTAAACATAAACAAAAAGCTATATCCCGAAAGAGAATATCCAGAAGGCGAAGACAGAAGCATTATAGTTGAGTCCGCTCCGCAAACCCACTCGGCTCTACCGAACCAGGCACTTCAGCATTAGGATGAGTTGCCACCGGACCATCAACACGCGGACCTCCAGAACATGGACTCCCTTCAGCAACACCTTGAGGCATAGTGCGCGAACGGTGCCGATGGATGATAGTAGCTCTGGCACTATTCATAGGGAGCTCCATGGACACATTTAAAACATGACGAAGGTATAGTTCGAACAGTCTGATGAAGCCCTCAAGCCGTTTGGAGAACATCTTCATTTCCTCAGTTAGCGAGTTGAGAGAAACTTCCAGCTTATCCAAGCGGGCAGTGTTTTTCGCCGAGGCCATAGAGTTAGCCTAGAAGGATTCCTTAACCGATGCACCCTGGCTGCTAATGGCTTTCGCTAAAAGAGTTTTCATGAACCAAGCCATTTCCTGCGTGCGCATGAATTGGGTGGCCCTCATGGTGGAGGTGCCAGGGTCAGGGACCCAATCCATCTCCTCCTCAATGTATTTGATATTCAAAATGGATCTAGCTTTACTGGTTTCCTGCTCGAGATCTTGGATAATCATATTGCCTTTTCCAGGGACCGAGTCACGAAAAAAATCCTTAGCCTTCTGCATATTTTTAGCAGCCTTAGAGCTCCAAAGAACACGCTCAGACATGACTGAAACAACACAGCAAGAATAAGAGAAAATGCAACTAGTTGCAACACTGGAGCACCAGAGACAAATAGTAGCCACAAAATGCAAAACCCTATGAGGAACATAAATAAATTTCATTGTGTGATGAGGTAGATAGGTCTCGTTTGCGAAATAATGACTTAGGGATGCGATCGTGTCCAGCCGGCCGCCATTCCAAATCCACCATAAAAGAGTATCAATCGGCCAATAATGATATTTTATGTTGCCACGGATGATCCGCACAAATCTTAAGAGACTTGTCCACATGTCCATACCACCTTTCACCTTAGTCTGACTAGCGGTACTGTCTTGAATATGAAATATTTTCCAAGGCTCGGCATGGTACCACCTACTGACTCGCCACCTCTAAGAAATAAAGAGCCTTGCAGCACCAGTTGTAGAAACCATTAGAGAGAAGGAATGTCAGTACTTTGGAGATTATTCCCCTCCGTTGGCATACCGGAAAGGTCACTTCTTGAAATGCGCAAACAATCATCCTTGAGGTCAGGACAAGTAACCTCATGCCAGCATGTGTCAATGGTGTTAGTCGGATGGTCGACAACATGGTTGGCCAAGACGTCCGCTAAGGCATTGGCTTGCCTTCGAATTGCATGTAAAACAACACCTGTGAGAGCATTGAGATGGTGGGAAATAAGACCAGTGACCATAGCCAGACGCCAATGTTTGGATACCTTTCCCACTTTCATGCCATTCTGAATTTTCTTTGCAGTTGAGATAGCTAGTAGAGAGTCCCCCTCCACCACTACAGTGCCATTTCCCATCCTAATTAGGGTACACAGACCATGCTCCAGCGCAAAAAATTCAGCTTTGTTGTTTGTTGCTTCTCCCAGGTACATACTGAAGATGTGCACAATATCACCTTTGTCATTACAGATAACTCCCCCATAACCTGTTGGACCTGGATTGCCCTTGGAGTCGTCGTCGAAATTGAGCTTAAGAATGCCAGGTCAGGGACACATCCAACGCTGCTGAGACAGAAGCGGAAGAGGTCGCAGAGAATGGGAATTGAGGCTTACAGCCGATCCCAAACCAAAACAAAGTAAGATGCGCTTGTATTCTTCCGAAATATTCTCCATTTGTGTAGAATTGTAATGGATAAGCACTGTCTCTTTCATATTTTGCATGATAGATAGTTTTATTTCCGCTTCATTCCTGGCTTCTTTTTGGAAAATTATTCTGTTACGCTCCTTCCAAGTTGACCAGAAAATAAATCTTGGACATAATTTCCAAAGGTTGTTGACCATATCATAGTTGGAGAAGATATTCCTCCAATTGATTATAGTGTTTTGAATTGAAGGTCTGTCCCAATCAATTTGTTTGAAAATTTCCTGCATCCCCATCCACAAAGAATCCGTCCAGCAACAGGAATTGAGGAGATGGTTCATATTATCCTCTGCATTAAGGCAAAGAGGGCAATGGGAGGGGCCTTGGAAACCTTTTTTGCATAGGTTTTCCCAAGTAAGGGTCTTCCTATGCAGCAGAGTCCATAAGAAATTTTTAACTTTAGGTCATAGAATGGCGTTCCAGAAGTTTTGATGCCCCTGCATCTTTTCTTCAAGATGCCTCTGTTCTATGTAGAGTTTGGCCTCCTTTAGGTTATAGTCGCCGCCCTCCGAATTTCCCCAGCGCAACTGGTCCTCTTCCAAGGAGAGTCAGATTTTGCGAGACTCCAAAGTTGAAAATAAGGATATCGAAAGATTGGTCATCTCATTCGAGTCAGAGGGAATGCTGAGGTTCAAAATTTTCCAATGAGGGTTCACCTCATTCTCCACCCAGTAATGACAAACCTTGAGTAAACCCTGTTCCTGGTACTTTATTTGCAGAGAGAGGAGTTCAGGGCATTCCAACTTGGGTAATTTTTGCCAAGCGTCCTTCCAGAAGAGGGTTGTGTTGCCATTCCTAATTTCCCAGAAACTATGATTAGAAATGACTTGCCTATTAGCACTTCTAGATGGGGGAGCCCGCACGGATATTTGTTAATCTTATGAGATTCTGCTGATTCTCCTCCTCAGCATACTTGGCTTTCCAAAGTTTAGCCCATGGAAAAGTAGGGAATTTTATCCATCTCCACCATAACTTTTCTCCACTGGCTTTATTTACCATTTCCGGGTCACACAGACTAAGGCCTCCCAGGATCTTGGGCTTAAAAATCTTCTCCTAGGCCACAAGAGCCCATTTTTGTTTAACAGCTCTGCTAGACCAAAGGAAAGTTCTGTGAATATTTCTTATTTTTTGCAGAACTCCTTTGGGAGCCGATAAAATGGACAACATGAATTATGGAATGGCTTGCAGAACTGCCTTTGTCATTGTTAAATGACCAACAAAGTTTAGGACTCTGCTGGTCCAGCTGTTACAACGAGCCTCAAGCTTAGAGAGCAGTGTTTCCCAGTGAATATTTTGCCAAGGTTTATCAGTCAGAGGGATACCTACGTATTTGGAGGGAAGGCATTTCCTTATAAACCCCATAATGTTAGAGAGATGACTTTGGATGGCCAGAGGGGTGTTGAAAAAGAAGATGGAAGACTTATCAAGGTTAAGGTCCATACCCGAGGCTAAACAAAACATATCCAAAACAGCTTTAAAACCTTGAGCCTCCTTGACCGTGGGGGAACCATGGAGCATGGTATCATCAACAAATTGTTGGTGGGTAGTGGGAGGGTGATTGGATAAGGGTTGGAGACCTCTAATAGCATTTCTGGCTTGGGCCGATTTGATAACCCTGCTTAAGCTTTCCATGATAGGGACAAACAAAAAGGGGGAAATGGGATCCCCTTGGCAGATACCTCGGGAGGGATTGAAGGGAGAGGAAGGGGCCCCATTGAAAAGGATGGAGAAGTTAGGAATTTTGACTAAGGCTAAAATCCATTGGATCCAATAGTGATCAAAACCAAAAGCAGTCAGAATATCCTCAATAAAATTCCAACTCACCTTGTCATAGGCCTTGGAAAGATCGAGCTACATGATCATGCCAAATTTTTTCCTAGATTAGAGTGTATGAACCATTTCCTGAGCCAATAACACATTTTCCAGGATTTTCCTTCCCTCGACATAGCTAGATTGTTCCTCAGAGATGATGTAGGGAAGAATGGGTTTCAATCTATTATCCATTACATTCAAAATGATCTTGTATAGCACATTACATAGCGCAATAGGCCTGAATTTTGCTGGTGTACTAGCTGCTTCTTCCTTGGGGATTAGAGCAATAAAAGTAGCATTAAGGGATCTTAGGATGGCCTTAGATTGCCGTGAATCCTCCACCACTTCCCAGACATCATGCTGAACAATATCCCAACAGGCCTTGAAAAACTCAATGGTGAAACTGTCCGGGCCAGGAGCCTTTCCATTGGGCATATATTTCACTTCCTCTTACACTTCAGCCAAGGTGATCGGGTGATTCAGGGAGAGATTTTGATCCATAGTGATGAGCTTTGGGATGGATTTCAAGACCTCTTGCCTGGCCATCGATCTATCAATCATAGGTTCAGTAGCAATTTGGCTAAAATGCTCGAGAAGGAGAGAAGAGACGTCCTTATGTGAGACAAAGGTGTTACCAAGCTCATCCTTTAAGCTGGTGATCTTATTCGCACATCTGTAATCCACTGCAGAGCGATGAAAAAATTGAATGTTCTTTTCCCCTTCCTTTAGCCATTGATTGCATGATTTCTGCTTCCATAGTATTTCCTCCTGCTGGCAACGTTGATTCCATTTTTGTAGGAGGGCTTGTTCCTGGTTGATGGTATCTTGATGAATGATACCATTAAGCCAATCAGAATGGATTAGGGTTAATTGATCTTCGAGGTCCTTCTTATCTTGGAAGATGTTGCCAAAAAATTCAAGGTTCCAGGTTTTAAGACAGGCTTTAATGTGCCTGAGTTTGGCATGCAGTATGAACATTTTAGTGCCCCGAGTGCCAATCGGCTCCTGCCACCACAATTTGATATTCTTCAAGAAGTCAGGATGAGTTAACCAAAATCTTTCGAATCTGAAAGGTATGTTCTTGGGGGTTCCAAGGACTGCAACGTCCAGAGTAATAGGCCAGTGATCAGAGCCCCCACACGGGATTATGTTCGATTCCACAGTCACCCCCTCCAAAATGATAGAGTCAGCGATGAGGAACTGATCAAGCCTGGAGGCTATTTGTCTGTCACCCCCTCGCTTGTTGTTCTAGGTGAACAACCCAAACTTGGGTTGGATGTCCACTAAGCGAGACTCATGAATGAAAATATCGAAAGCTTCAGCATCCCTGTGCAGAGCCCTAATGCCTCCTTTCTTCTTAGCCAGAGTAGTAATCATGTTGAAATCCCCACCATATATTGACTTGGCAGAAGAATATCTTTGATGAAGCCTAGACAGAGTGTCTAACAGCTTCAGTTTGTCTTCCAATTTTTGGGGACTGTAGACATTAGTGCATAAAAATGTGTTGGCTTCCCCTATTATCTGAACTTCCAAGGAAATGTGCGATTTTCTAGCCTCAGCACTGAGAAGATGAACAGAAGGAGGCCAGACCTCCCATTGCCCTGATACCATCCAGTTCCATGTATTGCATTCTTTTTCCTATGCTTTTGCAGACACCCTCGATCTTTGTGCTAGAGCATTTGGTTTCCTGTAAGAATATCATATCTGGGTTTTCCTTCTTAATATTCTTTTTCAGCAGTCTTTGTTTTCGTTGGCTGTTGAGCCCTCTTGTATTCCATGAGAGAATCTTCATAATTAACAGATTTTAGGAGGTGAACGTAAAAGCCTCAAGAGTTTTCATCTTACCCGAATTGAGGAGAAGCTGACCTAGCTCAAAAAGGGCCTCCTTGTTTGTTCTGCATCCTATTTTTTTCCTATGCTTTCCATTTTTTCTTGAGAGGTGCAAAATTTGAGCATTGAATCCCAGGCTTTTGGTGGCTTCATGACCCCTTTTTAATCCATGAAGTTCCACATCCTGCCTTGAGAGGAATAGGTAATTTATCCTATTTATATCTTCTTCCGGGACATGTTCCATTCCTTGTTTCTTCCATTTTTCCACTATGGTGTTCAAATCCATATCTTCCTTCTCAAGTATATCACTTAGCTCCATATCCTCTGTCCCCATTTCACTGGAGACCATTTCTGCATCTCCTTCTAGGTCCATGGTTAGAATGGTGCTTAGTTCATTTGCCCGATGACCTTCAGTTTGTGGATCTGTCACAGTTTGAGCCGACTTGGTTAGAATGTGTTGTTGTTAGGGCTTCCAAAGAAGCTTTCTCCTCTGTCAGAACCTCAAAGGCATTACTCGTGGCCCTGAACGAGGGGCCTCCTTTCTGTAGGGTTTTCTTGTTGGTTCTCTGTTTGCAAGTGGGACGAGTGAAGCCATCCTGATTCTTCATCGGGGCTTCTTTGGGTTTCTCAACTATCTTGTTTAGAGGGCATTCCCTAAACATATGGCCATGAGAATGAAACTTTTGACAGTGGAAAGGTATTTTTTCATAGTCAATAGCTTGAAAAAAAATTTCAACCCTAAATTCTAACCATAATCCCTCATGTAGCACCCCAGAAACATCCATTTCAACACATATGCGGGCACAAGAAGTATACCTTTTTGGCAGAGTAGCTTCGGAAGCTTGGATGAAGGTTCCCAAAGTGTTGCCAATCTGTTCCAAGGCCGCCGGCCGCTAGTAATCTATAGGAAGAAAGAAGAGTCATATCCACACTGGGACAAGTGTGAAGGTTTCTAACTCTGGAGAAAAGTTTGGCTTCCACGGTCTCATATAGAGACCAGCTGAGGCATAAAAATAAGGGCCGCCGTCAAAGACGCGGTCTCTGTCTTCCAGGTTAGCAAACACCACTGTGAAAAACCGTTTCGCGCCCAGATTTAGCTTAATATCTCCTTTTGGCTTCCATTGCTGGCGGATCCAGAGGCATAATGCTTTCTCCGTAGGCCAGAATCCCATGAACTTGCAAATGACAGCATGGATACTCATGTGGTCACGATAGTATTGTAGCTCTGGGTCAGAGATGAGGACTTTGAGACTATCCTTGGCTTTGGGCTTGCAGTGACCTTGATTTTCCATTTTCTGGCCATTATCTGTAGAACCACCCAATGTGGCTTCCTGGTTGTCTTGTTCCGCATTACCCTCAGAATCCTTGTCTTTTCCCCTTGTTTCTTGGGTTTCTTGCTCGGGAGTGGTGTCCCTTTTGTCTTTTCCCTCTGTGATCTTGATTCCGTTTGTCCGTTTCTGCTGTGGGGTCTCTTTGGAATTCCTAGTAGCCTTCTTCTTGCCTTTTGGCTTTTCTTTCTCCAGATTGGCAGACCCAAATATCTGCACCCATTCCAGAGGTCCCTTCCCTTTTTCCATCGTAATCTGTTTGAAATATGGGGCTCCCTGGGCCCCCGCGCAACACATTTGCTGGGCCAGAGCCAACCCACACTCACAAAGACCTGCAAACAGGGCCCTGCCCTCCTCCAGATTGCAGGAGAAGACCTAGCCTATTGCAGAAACCGATTCCCGCCGTTTCCCCTAATGTCTGTTAAACATTGTTAACATGTCATTATTATACTTTGTTATATATGTATTACTCTAATAATAATTTGTATTAGTATTTTATATTAAATAATTAATATGTAGGAATATACTAATATTAATAAATAAATAAGTTTTACTATTAATATTAATTAATTTGAATAAGAATAAAAATATTATTTTTAATATTATTAATTTTAATATTAATAAATAATATTAGCAACATTTAGTATTAACAGTAATGTTAACAAATTTTAATTTACAATATTATTTATTATTATTATTTTAATTTATTAATATTATTTTTATTTATATGAAATAATAAATTTAAATATTTATATTTTTACATTAAATATTAATATTAATTTTAATTTTAATACTAATATTAATTATTCATGTTTTTTTTTTCACAAAGGAAAAATTCGTAATTTTATTTATGATTAAACAAAATTACATGTTACATGAGCTGGTAATCGTCCAAAGACGTACAAAATGCCGCAGATAAAAAATACAAAGAAAAACAATTAGGATTTTCTCCCTTTTTTCTTTTCAACCTTACGCCAAGCACCTTGTGTTGGCGTGGTTTCGATAAGGACAAGCTGATTTTCTTCCGCTTGTGATCCCTTGTCCTTATCAGAGTCTGATGTGTCTGAAGTATGTGTTCTTTTGTAACCCCCATTGTTTGGTGCTCCCGGTACCATATCATGCTGAGTCTTTGTGGTGGTGTCGAGTGGATCTTGCATTTCCTGTTCTTGTGTGCCCAAGGAGGTATCTGTTTGTTGATTCTCATGTGGTGAGGGTTCCTCCTCTTCGTCCTGTTGTTCTGGCTCCTCAGAGGGAAATTGCCATCCTTTAGCAGCTTTTCCTGGTTTCTTCTTTTTTCTGTTGTCCCTTTTTGCTGGCGGGCATGAGTTTTGTAAGTGTCCTGTGCACCTGCATATTTGGCATCTAAAGGCTGTGTTCTCATAGTCTAGATGCTGAGTCCATCTCTGTTGTTTGTTATTCAGCATAATGCACTCTAGGAGTCCTTTGCTCAAGTCAACCTCCACACAAATTCGTGCAAAGGTGAAAATGTGCTCCTCCAGGCATTGAGTGTCTGTTTTAATGTATCTGCCAAGGGTGTTTCCAATGCATCCAAGAACATTTTCATTCCAAAAATGTAGCGGGAGATTGTAGAGCCTAACCCAGACCGGCATTCTAGTCACCTCCATGGTGTTGGCTTCAAAATGTGGGAACCATGGTGTGATGAAGAGTCCCGTGGAGCCCCAGAACCATGGTCCCTGGCTAAGAATGGAATCTCTGGCCTCAGTAGATGAAAATTTGACAATGAAGAACCCCTTGGAACATAGGTGTATTTCACATTCCATGGTCCAGTTTGTAAAAATCCAATGGAACAGCTCCATTGGTTTGGGCCAGAAGCAGTTGAATCTGCCTATTATTGCTTGGGATTCGTAGGCATTTCTATTCTCATCAATATCGAGACTGTCTACGTTTATTTCAGGCACATTGTCCTGCAGTTCCACAATGTATGGCTTGGGAGAGCTTTCTGCAGGGGCAGCAGGTGCTGCAGTTTTGTTTTTGTCCCCCTGTAATACATTTCTGTATGTACCTTTTGTGTTTACTGTTTTGGATGCACTTGCACCCATGGGGGTTCCATGTGCTCTGTTTTGGTCCATCATTCCACCCCTCAGTCTAAGGTTGAGACAAATAGAAGACCCAATAGTAATGGCATAATCTTTCAGAGTGCAGGTATCAGCTAAAGCTTTTCCCCCAAAAATTAATGACTGTAAATGGAATGGATACCCCGCAACAGACTGGATTTTTTCCTTCAGATAAAGAATCGAGTCTGTGTGCCGAATCCATAAAATGATACTATTTCCAGTAGGAAGCTTAATGAATATTTGGTATGGGACTGAGCCTACCTGAATATTGATATTACGGGTATGCTGGCAACCCTTGGGTACATTCAAGGCGAGTGCGCAGACCAGTGTCCGGTCTTTAGCATTGTAGATGGTTTCGGCTGCTGGCTCATCCTGAATCACCTGCTTCTGTGGCGGCCAAGCAAGTTCTGGTAACCCTGCAAATAAAGTGAATGCCGGCAGGAGGGCATCACGCCCACCAAACCCCTCAAAGCTCGCGCCAGCACTTAGATCTCGGACAGACAGTAAAAGAGGTGCATCAATCAAGTGCGAAAACCAGGGCGAGCGCCCAGACCGCCAGGCAGTGCAGCAGGGGGCCCCAAAAATCCACCCCACCGTCGCCAGGCCGCCCAAATGAATATACTAGTTCCCACACTCCACAGAGGCATCTCCACGAGGGACGGCAGAGAACCCCCAGTGATCGATTCTATGGCAGCACGCCCTGAACAGCGAGATCCGACCAGCGGCGGCAGCAATGGAAGCAAGAAAACCTAGGTCGAAGGAAAAATCGCCCGCGCACTCCATTCTCTCTCCAGAAAACTATTTAGTGTTGTTTTTCACTTTTCTGTCATTAATTATTCATGTTAATATTGTTAATATGAATAATAATATTTATAGATATTAATTTTAATTTTAATTATTAATTTTAATAACATTAAATAATATTATTATGGTAAATAATCATGGTCACATTCTAGAAATAATAAAAATGACATTAATAACATTAACATTCTAATATACACTAAAAATAATATTAATAATTAATATTTAAATATTGATGATTATGATTTATACTAGAAACTAAATTAATAATGAAAATAAAATTTTAATTGTTATTAAAATTTTTTTTATTAGTAACATTATTAATAATAATAACAATATTATTAAAAACATCATTAATACAATATTCACGATTTTTATTTAAAATTAATGTTCATAATTGTATTAATAACAATCAGTTTCAAACATGATTAAGGTTTATTAAAATTATTAATAACATTTAAATTATAACAATAATATTAATAACATTTTATTAATAATATTAATATGAATTGTAAAAAATCTTTCGGTAATAATCATGGAACATTGTCGATGCATTTTGAACCAACCAGTGTGGTTCATCATCCTAGTCCTGATGATGAACCACACTGGTTGGTTCGAAACGCGTTGACAATGTTCCATTGCATGTGATTATTACCGAAAGATTTTTTACAATTTATATGATGGATCACAAAATCATAGATTCCAAAAATATTAATATAATTAATTACATTAATTACATTAATGTTCATAATTGTATTAATAACAATAAGTTTCAAACATGATTAAGGTTTATTAAAATTATTAATAACATTTAAATAATAACAATAATATTAATAACAATTTATTAATAATAATAATATGATTAATTGCATTAATATTGTTAATATAAATCCTATTAATATTAATATTGATAAATAATATTAATAATGTTTTCTTTATAATAATAACTATGTTTTTTATTAATATTCTTTTTTTTTAATTATATTCACTCTAAAAATATGATGATTAATATTATGAATGATATTACTATCGATACCAAAATTAACACTATTAATATAAATAGTACTAACATCATTAGTGATAAATAGTATTTTTAAAATATTGATTCCTAAGATTTATTAATCTTTTTATTAATCATGTGAGTTTCTCATTCATTTGTATTTAAAATATTTATTCCTAGCCTTTACTAATTTTTTTTGTTTTTTATAGGTATCCCTTGGCCTTGTTGATCTCTTATGTTCTTAATATTTTTCCCTTAGGTTCCCCAAATATTGGGTTTTTAATATTAGTCCTAGAGTTTAATACTAATGCATGGTCCAATTTCACATTATGAAAAACACTGACTCAATATGGAAATCAACCATGGGAAACCATTGTTAATTAGCATTAGCCACAGTCGATCAATGTCATCCACGATCAAATGTCACATTCTGAAAATATTTTCTCAATATGAAAATCACCCATGGCCAACCATGGTCATAGTTGGTCCAATGTCGGTTTATAATATTAACAATTAGTAAGGTTGATTGATCACTTGCGGTTTATAATTTGTTGGGTAATGGTTTTCCCTTGGGTTCACCAATTCTTTTGGTTTATAATATTAAACCCTTGGGTTTATTAGTTCTTTTGGTTTATAATATGAATAATCGATCAATGTCATCCATGATCAAATGTCACATTCTGACAAATATTGTCTCAATATGAGAATCACCCATGGCCAACCATGGTCATAGTTGATCCAATGTCGCATTGTGACAATAATTGTCTCAATGTTTAAATCAATTCCCTTGGGTTCACCAATTCCTTTGGTTTATAATATCAAACCCTTGAGTTTATTAGTTCTTTTGGTTTATAATATGAATAATCAATCTATGCCATCCATGATCAAATGTCACATTCTGACAAATATTGTCTCAATATGAAAATCACCCATGGCCAACCATGGTCATAGTTGGTACAACGTCGCATTGTGACAACAATTGTCTCAATGTTTAAATCAATTCCCTTGGGTTCACCAATTCCTTTGGTTTATAATATTAAACCCTTGGGTTTATTAGTTATTTTGGTTTATACTATGAATAATCAATCAATGTCATCCATGATCAAATGTCACATTCTGAAAAATATTGTCTCAATATGAAAATCACCCATGGCCAACCATGGTCATAGTTGGTCGAACGTCGCATTGTGACAACAATTGTCTCAATGTTTAAATCAATTCCCTTGGGTTCACTAATTCCTTTGGTTTATAATTTGCTGGGTAATAGTTTTCCCTTGGGTTCACTAATTCCTTTGGTTTATAATATGAATAATCGATCAATTTCATCCATGATCAAATGTCACATTCTGACAAATATTGTCTCAATATGAAAATCACCCATGGCCAACCATGGTCATAGTTGGTCCAATGTCGATTGTGACAACAATTTTCTCAATGTTTAAATCAATTCCCTTGGGTTCACCAATTCTTTTGGTTTATAATTTGTTGGGTGATGGTTTCCCCTTGTGTTCACCAATTCCTTTGGTTTATAATGTTAAACCCTTGGGTTTATTAGTTCTTTTGGTTTATAATATGAATAATCGATCAATGTCATCCACGATCAAATGTCACATTCTGACAAATATTGTCTCAATATGAAAATCACCCACGGCCAACCATGGTCATAGTTGGTCCAACGTCACATTGTGACAACAATTGTCTCAATGTTTAAATCAATTCCCTTAGGTTCACCAATTCCTTTGGTTTATAATTTGTTGGGTAATGGATTTCCCTTGGGTTCACCAATTCCTTTGGTTTATAATATTAAACCCTTGGGTTTGTTATTTTTTTTTGTTTATAATATGAATAATTGATCAATGTCATCCATGATCAAATGACACATTATGACAAACATTGTCTCAATATGAAAATCACCCATGGCAAACCATGGTCATAGTTGGTCCAACGTCGCATTGTGACAACAATTGTCTCAATGTTTAAATCAATTTCCTTGGGTTCACCAATTCCTTTTGGTTTATAATTTTTTTTTTGGTGATGGTTTTCCGGGTTCACCAATTCCTTTGGTTTATAATATGAATAATTGATCAATGTCATCCATCATCAAATGTCACATTCTGACAAATATTGTCTCGATATGAAAATCACCCATGGCCAACCATGGTCATAGTTGGTCTAACGTTGCATTGTGACAACAATTGTCTCAATGTTTAAATCAATTCCCTTGGGTTCACCAATTCCTTTGGTTTATAATTTGTTGGGTAATGATTTTCCCTTGGGTTCACCAATTTCTTTGGTTTATAATATTAAACCCTTGGGTTTATTAGTTTTTTTAGTTTATAATATGAATAATCGATCAATGTCATCCATGATCAAATGACACATTCTGACAAACATTGTCTCAATATGAAAATCACCCATGACCAACCATGGTCATAGTTGTTCCAATGTCACATTGTGACAACAATTGTCTCAATGTTTAAATCAATTCCCTTGGGTTCACCAATTCCTTTGGTTTATAATTTGTTGGGTAATGGTTTTCCCTTGGGTTCACTAATTCCTTTGGTTTATAATATTAAACCCTTGGGTTTATTAGTTCTTTTGGTTTATAATATGAATAATCGATCAATGTCATCCATGATCAAATGTCACATTATAACAAATATTGTCTCAATATGAAAATCACCCATGTCCAACCATGGTCAGAGTTGGTCCAATGTTGCATTATGACAACAATTGTCTCAAGGTTTAAATCAATTCCCTTGGGTTCACCAATTCCTTTGGTTTATAATTTGTTGGGTAATGGTTTTCCGTTGGGTTCACCAATTCCTTTGGTTTATAATATTAAATCCTTGGGTTTTATTATTCTCTATTGTTTTTAATATTGCCCTTAGCCTTATCGATCCCTTAGGTTTTTAATATTTATCCCTCGGGTTCACCGATTCCTTTGGTTTATAATATTAAACCCTCGGGTTTATTAGTTCTTTTGGTTTATAATGTTAATCACACATTGGGTTTGTTACTGTCTTGAGTTTAAAATATTAATTCTTAGGCTTTATTAGTTTCTTATATTTTTCAGTTTAAAATATTAATTCTTAGGGTTTATTAATCTTTGTTGTTTTTAATATTCATCCGTTAGGTTTACAATACTTATCCCTTAGGTTCGCTGATTCCTTTGGTTTATAATATTAAACCCTTGGGTCTATTAGTTCGTTTCGTTTATAATGTTAATAATGCCGTTGGTTTATTAATATCTTATGTTTAAAATACTGATTCTTATGGTTTATTAATTTATTAGGTTTTTTAGTTTAAAATATTAATTTTTAGGGTTTATTAATCTCTTATGTTTTTAATATGGATCCCTTATGTTTATAATATTTATCCCTTGGGTTCACCAATTCCTTTGGTTTATAATATTTAAACCTTTGGTTTATGATGACATTGGGTTTGTATTATTAATTATCCCTTGGGTTTATTAATATCTCCAGTTTAAAATATTAATTATTAAGGTTTATTAATCTCTTAAGTTTTTTTTTTTTAAATATTGTTGCCTATGATTCATTAATCGCTTGAGTTTATTATATTAATTCTTAAAGTTTATTACTTTCTTATGTTTTTGGGTTTAATATTATTAATATATTAATAAATATTATAATATTTTTAATATATCAATAAATATTATTAATATATATAAAATATTTTGGTGATTTTAATCATAAATATATAATATTTATTGATATATAAATTTATGTGTTGGGTAGTTTTATATAGGCCTATCGGCATATATTAACCACATTGTTGAATGTGGTTGTAAATATATTTCATATAAGCCTATTGGCGTATATCAATTACATTGGTAAATGTGATTGTGCTAGTTTTAAATTTATGAAATCCACTCATTGTCTGAAGCGCCGTTGTCATTCTTGCCATTGCTTTTCCCACGAGTCAGATTTTTTTTTCTGAAAAAAAAAAAAAAAAAATAGATATATTTAATTGTTGATTAATTTAGTAATGAAATCAATTTAAGAAGTATTTAGATTATTGTAATATATTGGAATATGAATTTATTAAATAGTGAAATCAATTTGAGAATGGAGTTAGATTATTGTGGATCCATTTTATTGAGAATGAATCATCCACAAGCATATATCTATCTAATTTTAAATTTATCAGTGATTTTATTGAGAATGAATCATACCCAAGCATATATCTATTTTAAATTTTAAATTTATCAAATCCATGGGTTGTCTGCAGCGCCGTCGTCATTCTTGCAGTTCCTTTTCCCATGAGTCATATTTTTCTGAAATTTAAAGAAAATTAATTTATATATATTTAATTGTGGATTTATTTAGTAATAAAATCAAATTTGAGAATGGAGTTGGATTATTGTGGATCTATTTTATTGAGAATGGATGATATTCAAGTATATGTCTATTTTTAAGTTTTAATTTATTAAATTTTAAGAGGGATTAAATTGTTTTGGTATTATGGATTTTGTAAATTTTTTTATATTTAGAAGTATTTTTGAAAATTGATATGCAATTTTTTTTTTCTCACTGTTTAGATTTTTTTTTAAATTTAAAGAAAATTAATTTAGATATATATTTTTGAAAATTGATATGCATTTTCCTTTTTTCATTGGTCAGATTTAAGAAAGCATATATTTTTGAAAATTGATATGCATTTTCCTTTTTTTCATTGGTCAGATTTAGGCAAGCATATATTTATCTTTAATTTTAAATTTATCAAATTTTAAGAAAGATTAAATTGGTTTGTTATTATGGATTATGTAATTTTCTCGTTTTTAGAGGCATTTTTGAAAAATGATATGCATTTTCCTTTCTCACTAGTCAATTTTTTTCTAAAATTGAAAGAAAGTTAACTTAGATATATTTAATTGTGGATTTATTAAGTAATGAAATCAATTTGAGAATGGAGTTAGATTATTGTGAATCCATTTTATTGAGAATGAATCATAAGCAAGCATATATGTATCTTTAATTTTAAATTTATCAAATTTCAAGAAGGAAATTTCAAGAAGGATTAAATTGGTTTGGTATTATGGATTATGTAATTTTCTGATGTTTAGAGGTAATTTTGAAAATTGATATGCATTTTTTTTTATAATGTTTAATAGTATTTAATATGAGGTGTTTGCTATTAAATTATTTTAAAGTTAAAAATAAATTACTTTAGATATATTTTAATTTTGGCTTTATTAAGTAATAAAATCAATTTGAGGATGGAGGTACATCATTGTAGATCAATTTTATTGAGATTGGAGATACACAAGTATAGATCCATTCATAATTTTGAATTTATGAAGTTTTCAAATATTTTTGATATCATCTATTACGGAATTTTCTATTTTAAGATATAATTATGAATTATATTTAGATATATTTTTGAAAATTGATATGTTTAATATTTATTTTGGTTATTTTAACAAGAATGAGTATAGATTTTATTAAGTTTATGTATAGTCATAAAAAATACTCAAGAAATTTTATATTTTTGTTTTTTCCTTTTTCATGTCCATATGTCTAATATTATCTATTGACAATTGAAGAGTTACATAATGCCTCCAAATTCATGACATGTTTAGAGATATGCAATAAAAAAAACTACCTATAGAAAAAAAAATTGACTTCCATACATACTTTAATTTGGGTTATTTATTGTCTTCATATGTACCCTCTTAAGATCCAAAACATTGTCACAGTGGCTCCAATTTTCATTACCATCATCATTAATCTGATAATCAACTTCTAACCTTATTCTTGCAATTCCATTATCTCTTTTAGCACCATAAGTTAGCACCACTTACGTTATGTGGTGTAAATGTTTATGTATCATATTAAAAATGGAGTATATCACCATAAGTTAGCACCACTTAAGTTATGTGGTGTAAATTTTTATGTATTATATTAAAAATGAAGTATATCACCATAAGTTAGCACCACTTAAGTTATGTGGTGTTAATGTGGTGTAAATGTTTATGTATTATATTAAAAATGAATTATATCACCATAAGTTAGCACCACTTACGTTATGTGGTGTTAATGCGGTGTAAATTTTTATATATCATATTAAAAATTAAGTATATAATCACCATATTTGATGGACAAGTTAGCACCATTCTTACTATGTGGTGTTAAAGTGAAATAATTTTTTATTGATCTTATTGGAAGTGGAGTATATCACCATATATTTAAAGAAGTGGTGTATGCTATATTGTCAAGTTCTATAAAGTAGGGTAGTTAAATTTGTGTTTGCCATGTTGGCATGTACAAGTGGATTTATTAATTTTAAATGTCACCATAACTATAAAAAAATTACAAATATTTATATTATGAATATATAAATTAGAACTAAACTCACTAATATTTATTTTATAATATTTATTTGTTTGTCATGTTTACATGTAAAACTAAAATTCAAAGTAATTGTTTTCTAAATATTTTATTTCAATTATTTACTTTTTATATTATTCTCATTTTGCACCATAAATACAACAAATTCAAAGTAATTGTTTTCTAAATATTTTATTTCAATTATTTACTTTTTTATATTATTCTCATTTTGCACCATAAATACAACAAATTCAAAGTAACTGTTTTCTAAATATTTTATTTCAATTATTTACTTTTTATATTATTCTCATGAGGAAATAAATACACAAAAGCATAATACATAATTATTTATTTTATAAATAAGCCAATTAAGATAAATGTTTTTATATTATTGTAATTTCAAAATAAAATAAGGGTGAATTTGATGGAGTTGGGTTACTTTTTTTTCGAAGAACTTCTGTTCCAAAGGTTGAAAATGTATCTTTGTGAGGGTATTTTTTAAGCCCTCCATCAAAGCTTTTAAAAGGTCCATCTAGGACTAAATAAAACCCCGAATTAAACTACATAGCTCCATCATGCTATGGAGCTTGATGGAGACACATAGCTTGATAGAGCTATAATATGTACATGTGCCATTAAATTTTACTTCCACTTAATGATAGTGTTTTATGGGCTCATGGCATTGAGAATCCAATAGCATTGCACATGGTATAGTATGGTTTGCATTTTTATATTATACTTAGTATATTTTTTATTATTTCATTACATATATGTATGTATGTAATTTTAGAATTTTTTATTGTTATTAATTTTATACATTTTATAGTGTTTTTTTTTGTAAGCTTGGTAGGAATCCTTTTTCATTCATTTTATAAACAAAAAACAACTAGATTTACTAGTTTGGTGGTCTCAACACTCGCCCTCGAGCAGTGGAACCGAGTCTATTGGCCACCTGATGGCATGGTATGCCATCCAAAAAAATAAGTTTTTGAGTCTTTCATACCAAACAAATAAAGCCTGGATACTCACACATATACAGTTTCTCACAGATTGAATAACATATTTACTGGATCCTTGAAATTTAAATGTTAGCCACATATAAATACTAAGAAAAAAGACAGATTAAAATAGTCATGAACTACTCAGCCTCGTCTGGAACCGAGGTTGACTCCATTGGTGCCAGATCCTGAACTGAGGTACTAGCCTGCTCAAAAGGCTTGGAAATACACGGGAGGTGGTAGTCAATATGCTCGAGGCGCCCGTTATCACTCAGTAATTTCTCCAAGTTGAAGAGAAATCATCCGAGGTAACCACAAACCTACTTCAAACTCTAGGATCTAGCCTTCCTAGGGTTCAGAGAGGGCTCTCTCTTTAAATTTTAACTTTGTTTTGATTTATAATATTAGGCTATTTATGAAAGTATAATTTGGTTTTGGTTTAAAGGGTTTGGTGGGAAAAAATCACTTAGAGGTAAGATAGAGAGAAATCTACTTATCCATTGGGCTATGGGGTCTAAATCAAGCTAGAAGCACTAGAAATCAAGGCCAAAAGGTACAAATATATTTAGGGCAAGATAGATAACCCTCAAAGATTTGGGAAAGTGGTTTTTGTGAGGTGGTATGATCGGGATAAAGGGAACTTAAGGATCATTTGATCTGGAAAATGGAAGTAGAAGGTAGAGGTCAAACGAGAGAAGGAGCAATTAAGGGTTCCTTGCACCGGAAATCAGAAGAAAAAATTGAAATGGAAACTAGTTAAAGACAGGGAGCACTTGACTAATCCTGTAGTAATACTCCTAGTTACACATTTAGACTAAACAAACATAAAATGAATTTATGAAACTTAGAAAAGGAAACAGTGACAAGTAGGAAGTACTTCACCCGTCGCGCTTATCACGGGGGATCCCGAATTATGTCGCACGATTATTTTTTCCAAACTCGCTAGTTCGAATTCAAACACACAATAGCCTCCAATGTTAAAAAAAAATGTCTATAGTAAGTCCAAAAATTTTATTCCACGCAAAATACTTCAAAGAGTGAAGTATTTATACAAATGCTAAACTAGAATATGTTGAAAAAATATCAAGATTGTTTTACAAATATCTCCGACTGTTTTACATAAATAGAACTTAAGTAAAGGAAACTCAAAACTAATGCATCTATTTGGAATTATTTTTTATGGATAGGTGATGACAAAGGAGAGAATTCTAATTTGATCTCAAATCTTAGTTGATGATGAGGCATCCAAGTCACTAGTTGTCTCCTTTCTTTGTGCATTCTACTCCAGCAATTCTGCAAACTTGGGGTCCAATGATACCTTTGTATTTCTCAATCCGAAATATATATGTAAAAAGTGAAAGAGGCTATTGTAGATAAATATGGTGTTGAGATAAAAATCTCTCAATTCCATAAAATTTAGCTCCATCTGGTCACAATAGGGTCTGCAAAAAGATGTGTAAAACAGAGTTTTGTAGAGTCTAAAAAATAGGATGTAAAGATGCGTGTATCTCTCATTATGTACTATATTTTATAAAGTGAGATAGGTTTTTGTAGATGGGTCTCTGAGGAACAAAAACCTCCTTCTGTTTTATAAGATGTATTTCTGATTGGCCACAATTTTCTCTTCAAAATGATGACTTAACAGGAATTTTCTGCAAAAAGTGCTTTCCAATATTGCTTAATATTTCCCAACCCATAATGGTTGTTAGAAAAGTTAGAGAGGTTTTTGTAGTTGGACATCGTAAGAACATAAACCGCCTTCAGTTTTGAAAAATTCATCTTGGATTGTCCAGAATAGTTTCTGCAAAATTATGACTTTAAACATGAAATTTCTGCAAAAATGTCCTTTCTTGCTATGTTTTCATCTTTTAACCTTACTGTTCTTTTAACTATTTTTAATTTCACTTTGGATAAATTTCATTTTTTTTGAAAGTATTTTCATCTTTATTTACCATTTACTACCTCTATTTTTACTTTTACTGTTTTACCTTTAATGCTCTGTAACTTTGTTTTAACTTTCACTCTCACTTTTACCTGATACACTTTAACTCTGATGCTCTTTGACTGTTCTATTTTCATTGTCATTGTGAATTCTGATTTCACTTTTACTATTCACTCTGAAAATTTCATCATTTTTATCTCTCTCTGACTTTATTTTATTCTTTCTTTGTATACAAATTGTTTGTTGAATCAAGCTTTTGAATTAAAATCTGAGAATTTGGAGCAAACAATTTTGTCAACTAGTATTGAAACTGTTGGTCCAATTTCATATTCTGATAATAACCTGCAAAAATAAAACAATTTTTTAATGAAGCAGAGGTCTATAAGGAGGTGGTTGAAGGCTTTTGACTGGTTTTAAATAAGAAACAAGGGTTTCCTAAGTCTCTTACTGAGAAATTGGGTTGAAAATATTTTGAAATGGGTCACAAAGGCTTAGGATACCTGCAGAGGTTTTCTCGCTTGTTTCAGAGCTTGAAATAGATCATTAAACTGTGAAAACTCACAATTTCTTCTCAAAATAGCGTGCAATAGAAAAAACAGGGTTTTTGGAAAAAATTGACAGGGTTTGGCCTGTTTTTTGGGCAGCTTTCTTTCAATTGATTTTGAACTCTATCCTCGATTTGTTTTTTTATTGAGGGTCTTTTCAAATCAATAATAGGCTCAATTTTTTTGAGAAATACCTATTATAAGTAGGTACGTAGTTTTTAGAAATGGATTTGAGGATTTATCACAGGGGTTCTGTAGGGCATCTTCGCTCATTTTTTGGAGAAATTCGGGGCTTTCAGTGATCTTCAATGGTAAATACAGTCTTTACACTAGTTTTGGGCATAAAAATCATGTACAGGCTTCTTTTCTCTGAGTCAAAATAGCCAATATAGTTAATGTGTGTAGAATAAAGGAATAAAAGTGCATTCTCGTGGTTTTTGGGGTGACTTAGCTTACATTTACTTGCAGTTAATGACTGTCAAATCGGGTGGGAGGCGGTTTCGGGCTTCAAGGTTTGAAACAGTAAGTGGTTTATCACACATCATTGTGGAAGTAAGTGGTTTTGGCTTGAACCCACGCGATCCAATGCGAAATAGGCACATGGAGGAGAGATAAAGTTATGAAACCACCCATTTCGCGCAGAAATGGAGAGGGGGTAATCGCGCAAGTTTTCTACGCGATATAGGATTTCAACCGTCGGATTTGGGGTTTGTATGTGATCGGTCCAGATTAGATGGGAAGGTGCGCCAGAAAAGGGGAGTGGGACCAGGGTGTAGTATGTGCGATGGGAATAGATTAAACTTTTAAAAATATATGTTTTAATAAAGTTTAAAGTTTGGGCATATAGGATAGGTGGGTATAATGTTTAATTCAAAACATTGTTTTGAATGTTTCAATTATTCATATGCGAGTGCGGGTTTTGTTATTTATATAGTTTTCAACCTTTTGAATAGTTTTCAAACTATAGGGGCAGGGTATTTTCTTACCAATAGTTTAGACCAAAGGGATTTTAGTTGGGGTTTTTGATTTAGCACATGGGTAATAAACTTTGGTCTAAAACATAGTAGTAGTGGGTTTTTGGGGTTATTTTAAACATAGTGAATTAATAAGTAGGATAAGGTAGTTTTTAGGGATTTAATAGAATATGTTAAAATTAATATGAAAGGGTAGTGTAATGTAAAACAAAAATACATAAAATCACTAAGTAAAGTGTAAAATTAAAGCATAGCTTATCTTTTATTATTTCACCAATACTTAGGATAAATGTAGTTTTCAGGGTTTTATGAATGCTTCTGAAGGGATGAAGCTAAGTATATGGGATTTTAATCTTCACTAAGTAAGAATGTGTATTTACTTAGGAAAATGGGTTTTTAATGTATGAATGAAGGATGAATAATGATAAATGTGGATTTAACTTAAGAACTCAATATTTTCAACTAACCAGTCATCGAGCCTTGGGTCCAGTCCCAACAAAAGTCAGAGAAATTCTCTAAGCCTGTTCAATTGATAGCTTAGAATACTGAATACTTATAAGGGATGGGGAATTAGTGATGTTTTGCCCGATGATCAATATTACATGCTTTCTCCAGTTCATTCTACCTACTCAGCCTTAATTCTAACATTTTTCTTCATTTGAGGGTGCATTTAGATTTGAAACCTTGAAACATTTATTATTTTTTAATGCATAAACTATCTAAATCTATCTTATTTCATCCGAGGGCTCAGATTAAATTGTTGAGCTCCTCATTATTGTCTACGTATCTATTGATTTGTCAGGATTAAACTGTCTTTCAAACCTTTATTCACTATCTAAAACTTGAAATTGAAAACATGAAAAGTTAGGATTAAACTGCCTAACTGATCATGGATTATGGCATTTATTGACACTCTGCCATAATCATTTATTTTTGCGTGAAAAAAGTAAAAAGTAGTGGCATTTGGACTTGCTCACTTTCAAGTCTTATTTTTATCTCTTTTTTTCTTTTTGGGGTTTATATTTTTCTAAGTCCTTTGATCTTTCTTTTAGGACTCTTTACCCTCTTTTTGATTTTTTTTTTTAAAATTATTTTTTCATTTTTTTCAAAATATGGGAAAACAACTTGCAGAAAGCAAGGTATGTACACATTTTACAAGACTATCAAAATTCAATTCAAAATTATGAATCCTATATTTATAGGACTCTAACAGCTCCCATCCTGTTTCCTCATCTGGAACTTGACCTTATCGAACTCGCTCTTGTAGTCTGGGAAGTCTTGGGCTAATTTCACCAGTCTCATAGAGATCTACTCCAAGGCTTTGCCAAGGATACTCTTCATAGACCAATAAATATATGGTGTCTGCTTGAATTATGTTAGTCTGCCCCTTGTTTTTCCTAAATCTGGTATTAAACCTCTCCATTCCTTAGTATCCATCTTTGTCTCTGCATGTCTATTTATGTCAGCTTCCCATTTTTCAATGAGCTTTTGAATTTCATCTGATGTTTTCTCGTGGTATGCTTTCGCTACCTCTTGTATAACATTGATTTCAGGCCTCCTTCCTCTCAGATTTCTCGGGGGTGAGCTGGGTTGGGCTTCTACCGCCTTCCCTTTATCTTTCCAGCCATGGCCTCAAGCTGCAGGGCTCTTGGAATGGTCACGAGCTGTAGGACTCTTGGAGCATGCCATCCCACAATCTTTGAATAGGTTTTTGGGTAGGTGACCTGTCCACACAATAAAAAAAAGGCATAATTCCATATAATGAAAACGATCAAAGGTCCATGTATCCCAGTTATTAGAAGAAAGGTGACTCGAGGGCCTCTTCCCAGGACTTCTGCCCTGCTCGTCCCTTTGTGGACCCATCACCCTCATACCCTACTTAATTTATGCCATCCCCTATTCCTGATGGTCGCACACACCCCATAAATTATCCCCATAACCCAAAGAGATCCTGCCTTCCTTCAATCTCCTAACCTCCCTTCTGTTGTCCTCTCTTTCGTCATACCTCCCACCCTCGAAATTGACAAAGGAGGCATTGATGCCCATTGCTCGGGCCTGGGTGGAATTCCCTCTCCCATTCCCTCATGCGCACCGAGCCCAAGTAGCTCAAGGTGGTATAAACCAACAAAGCCTCGAAATAAACACAACCCATGAATGCTCCTTAACTCTATATCCGCGGGATTTCCGACCCCTCACCATTCCATCTTGTTGGCATCCCCTACTCGGATAGACTCACACTTGGGTGGAAGTTGAGGCTATGCCCAATTCCTACTCGACACTAGAGGAAGAGACCCCAAAAAGAACCCCCAACCTTCCCCCCAACCCGCAGTCGTAATGGTTCCGCTCTCCCATACTTAGCGTAAGACTATACCGCCTAGCTTAATCACCTTAGGCTCCCATAGAGACCAGCCCAAATCATAAAACATAAACATGGCATGAACAAGGGAGAGGAAACCAAGCACATACCTGAGTTTCATCGTGGTAGAAGTGCAATGGAGGTTTGTTATCCCACTGTCGTGCCTGCACCAAAGTCTTTCATCATAAAAAAACCCCCATGCCTTCCTCCACCCTGTTTTAAGCTTCATGCGTGGGCCTCTGTCCTGCTACCTCACCTCATACTGCATGCCATAGTACAACCTACCGCCCTTGCCACTCATGTGGAAGGTGGTTGGCTTCAACCCCAGGGACACTACCATTAACACTGATGGGAGTGCCGGTATTCTTCGTTACACCCTAATCAGGGAGCTGAGTCCGAGAACTATGGGTGAGCTCTGCCCTTCAACCTATCCTGCTCTTTGATGCTCTGCAGCTTGATCCATCGTTATTCCCCGAGATTAGGAGGGATACTTAATTCAATAGGTTCATTCAGGTGAGTGCAACCACAATTTTCCAGGAGGTAAGCTACTCTGTTTCCTTCCCTCCTTACATGGGTGATGATGATGTAATCAAATTTCTGGTTTGTATCCTCCAATCCCTGCACATGTGAAGAAGTACGCCATATTTGGCTTATTTTGCCCCACTTTGTTCCTTGATTAATTTTTCTGAGAGTTTTCGTAACCAACTAAGAGTCTCCTTCGATTACTAGCTTTTTGTATCCTAGCTTGATGGCCAAGAGGAGACCTTGGTGCACTCCTATGAATTATGCTTCATTGTTGTTGGAAAAGCCACAGGAGTCATCATATATGAATCTTTTTTTTCCATGATGATCTTGAAAAATCCCTCCAACCCCTGCTTTCCCCGGATTGCCTTTCGAGGCTCCATCAAACCTGAGTTTGATGAATCCTTCTAGAGGAGGTTTTAAGATCCTGATGGTGTCCCCTATGTCAAGGATAGCTTTCTAAGAAGCTGGGGAGACCATGCAAGGCACTAGGTGTATGCCCTGGAGAATTATTTCTTCCTGAGGAGCCATTTGCCAATCATTTGGCATACATTTCTCCGAGAGGATGCACTAGTAGAAAATGATGAAATTAGTGGCTAGGTGACTAAAAAAGTTAGTCACCAAAATTTATTTCAAGTGAATTACTACTAAATTTGATCAATTTTAAGTGATCAAACTAAAAATGACTAATTTAAATGACTAATTTAGTCTAGGGTTAAAATATATGACTATATGATATTATTGTACCAGCTAGCGTGCGCTCTGACAGGTCGAGAGCGAGCTGACCTACCTGCGACCTCCCAGCCACAATGGCATCAAGAAGGGGACTCGAGGCTCCCCTTCCTCCTCCTCTAGAAGCCCTTGCATTCAATAAAATGATAGCAGCCAAAAACAAGCGCCCTCTGACTGAATCTCAGCAAATGTTCGTGAAGAAGCTGGATAGCATCCCTTCGGTGGCCCTTCAAATTGAAGAAACTTGTCAATCTGCATTGAACCTAGCTAAAAGAGGCTCATTGGACAATTTACCGACCTCTGGCCCTCTCCCAAAGCTGTGGAAGATTGGGTGCAGAGGAACTGGATTCCTTTAGTCTCAGAAGGCATCAAAAGCCACTTCGTAGGCAAAGGATACTTTTTTTTTTGTTTTTGAGAATGTGGAAGACAAAAGCCTCATCTTCAGGAATGGCCCATATTTTATGGGTCCTAAGGGACTATACTTAAATAAATGGACCCCTAACTTACATCATGCTAAATATGTGCCTTCAAATGTTCTATTATGGGTAAGCCTCCCACATCTCCTACTGCAATGCTGGAACCAGAAGTCTCTCCAAACCATTGGCAATACCCTCAGAAAGTATATTGATCAAGCAATGAGAAAATATCAATACTCATGCGCATGTATATGTGTCAAGGTGGATTTGGAAGTTGGGCTACCTAAAGCTATCAAACTAATGGTTGCTGACTGGACCCATATCCAGGAGCTGGATTATGAGTAGCTTCCATTTTAATACAGGCACTGTCACGACTATGGCCATTTTGCAAGGCAGACTAGTACATTTGGTCAAAATTTCGACAATTTAGTTCTGACACTTTTGACGTATTGTCAGAAATTTCCCCAATTTTTATCAATTTTTCAAATCCTGCCAACAATCGTCGCTCTAGCAACGTTTTTGGAGTATCGTCAAAATAACAATGTTTAGGACAATCGTCAGAATACCAACGTTACATGAAAAACCATCGAAATACCGATGTTACAGGACAAACCGTCAGTATTGCGACATTTAGGAGACTGCCGTCGATCTTGCGACGTTTAAGGAAACCGTCGGTCTTGCGACGTTGAGGGAAAAACCATCGGAATACCGACATTTAAAGGCCTATGATAAAGTCTATATTACAACTCTCAAGATAAATAATTTTATTTTTAATTTTTGTTTGGGGTAGCATTTAATTTACTACATATCGAAAAACACATGACATTAAATGATGTACTTAATTAAAAAAAAACAATTATAGAAATTGTGACTATGCATTTCAAAAGCCTATAGAGAATGTAGGTTTTAATACCTAGAATGAATTTAAATTAATGCATCACTCAACAAATTTTTGTTTTATCTTAAAATTTTGTTTTACCATAGATAGGGGTTGTTTGATCTCATAGTTCACCATTATATGGTGGGATACATTAAGGGTTGACATGAAATGTTGTAGGTTGAGCTCTTAGTGTTTAGGAATATTATGGATGTTAAAAAGTAAAATATTTGGTTTAGTTTTTTTTTTTTTTTCTAAATATCTTCAATAAATTTTTTTTTTTTAATTTTGTTTGAGGAAGGCCGTATCAAATTTTCTAAGTTGTGACTGCACAATTTCCTTTTGCACGTTCGTGCGGTCCATTTGCCATTTTATCCATTGTGCCTTTGTTCGGTCGGGCGTGCCGTCTCAGGGCGCTCGCCCAAACGCGTTCGGGTCAGGTTGTTTTGTTTGAGGGTGCTCGCCAAGATGCGTTCAGGTCGGGTCAGGTTGTTTCATTTGAGGGTGCCTACCCAAACACGTTTGGGTCATTTCGTTTGAGGGTGCCCGCCCAAACGTGTTCATGTTGGGTCGGGTCGTTTCGTTTGAGGGCGCCCGCCCAAACGCGTTCGAGTCGGGTCGGGTTGTTTCGTTTGAGGGCGCCTGCCCAAACGCGTTCGGGTCAGGTCGGGTCATTTCGTTTGAGGGTGCCTGCCTAAACGCGTACGGGTCGGGTTGGGTCGTTTCGTTTGAGGGTGCCCACCCAAACGTGTTCGGGTCGGGTCGTTTCGTTTGAGGGTGGTCGTATCAAATTTGCTAAGTTGTGACTGCATGGGTGCCTTGTGCATGTTCGTGCAGCCCGTTTGTCATTTTCTCCCTTGTGCCTTCATTCAGTCGGGCGCGCCGTGTGAGGGCGCCCACCCAAATGCGTTCAGGTCGGGTCGGGTCATTTCGTTTGAGGGTGGCCATATAAATTTTGCCAAGTTGTGACCGCATGGGTGCCTTTTGCACGTTCATGCGACCCATTTTCCATTTTCTCCCTTGTGCCTTCATTTGGTCGTGCACACCATGTCGCGTCGTGTGAGGGCGCCCGCCCAAACGTCTTCGGGTCGGGTTGTTTCATTTGGGGGCGACTGTATCAAATTTGCTAAGTTGTGACCGCACGGGTGCTTTGTGCACGTTCATGCGGTCCGTTTTCCATTTTCTCCCTTGTGCCTTCATTCAGTCGGGCGTGTCATGTAATTTCGTTTAAGGGCACCTACCCAAACCCGTTTGGGTCAGGTCGTTTCGGTTGAGGGCGCCCACCCAAACATGTTCGGGTCGAGTTGTTTCGGTTGAGGGCACCAGCCCAAACGCGTTTGGGTCGGGTTGTTTTGGTTGAGGGCACCCGTATCAAATTTGTGAAGTTGTGACCACACAGGTGCCTTGTGCACGTTCGTGCGACCCGTTTTCCATTTTCTCCCTTGTGCCTTCGTTTGGTTGTGCATGCCATGTTGCGCCATGTGAGGGCGCATGCCCAAACGCGTTCGGGTCGGGTCATTTCATTTGAGGGCGACCATATCAAATTTGCTAAGTTGTGACGGCACGAGTGCCTTGTACACATTCATGCGGCCCGTTTTCCATTTTCTCCCTTGTGCCTTCGTTTGGTCGAGCGTGCCATGTCATTTTGTTTGAGGGCGCCCGCCGAAACCCGTTCGGGTCGGGTCGTTTCGGTTGAGGGCACCCACCCAAATGCATTTGGGTCAGGTCGTTTCGGTTGAGGGTAGCCGCCCAAACATGTTTGGGCCGAGTCATTTCGGTTGAGGGCGCCCATATTAGATTTTCTAAGTTGTGACCGCACAAGTGTCCTATGCATGTTCGTGCAGCCCGTTTTTCGGTTGCTCCCTTGTGCCTTCGTTCGGTCGGGCATGCCGTGTGAAGGAACCCGCCCAAATGCATTCGATTCGAGTCAGGTCGTTTTGTTTGAGGGCGGGCATATCAAATTTTATAAGTTGTGACCGCACGGGTGCCTTTTGCACGTTTGTGCGGCCTGTTTTCCGTTTTCTCCCTTGTGCCTTTGTTCGTTCATGCACGCCGTGTCACGGCATGTGAGGGCACCCTCCTAAACACGTTCGGGTCGGGTCATTTCATTTGAGGGCAGCCATATCAAATTTGTTAAGTTGTGACCGCACGGGTTCCATGTGCATGTTTTTGCAGCCTGTTTGTCGATTGCTCCCTTGTGCCTTCGTTCGGTCATGCACGCCGTGTGAGGCCACCCGCCTAAACGCGTTTGGGTCGGGTCGTTTCGTTTGAGGGAGACCGTATCAAATTTTCTAAGTTGTGACCGCATGGGTGCCTTGTGCACGTTTGTGTGGCTCGTTTTCCATTTGCTCCTTTGTGCCTTAGTTCAGTTGGGCGTGCCCTGTCATTTCGTTTGAGGGTGCCCACCCAAACCCTTTCGGGTCAGGTCTTTTCGGTTGAGGGCGCCTGCCCAAACTCGTTCGAGTCGAGTTTTTTTGGTTGAGGGTGCCCGCCCAAACGCATTTGGGTCGGGTCATTTTGATTGAGGGCGCCCGTATCAAATTTTCTAAGTTGTGACTGCACGGGGCCCTTCCGCAGGACGCGTGTAGAACAGTGTTCAGGGCGGGCACGTTCAGGTTAAGTCGGGTTTGTGCAGCACGCCCATGTTCAGGACATGTGGAACAATGTTGGAAGGTGCGAAGGTCATTCATCAAGGTCGAGCCAGGTCAAACACGACCCGAACGCGTTCAAACATTTTTCCAACATAGTATTAGAGCTAAGGTGCAAGAAAGAGACTGAAGATCACATCCTAGTGAGTTGTGTCTTGTCACAGTCATTTGTGCACAAAAAAACTATGAAAATTTGTGCCTTTGTCATCCTTTATTGATTTGATCCATGCTAAAATTGGCAAGTTACAAATTTAAAACATGTGTTTTGATTGAATAGTTAACTGAGTCTAACTGGTTCTCTAACTCGTCCTTGCTTCAATCAAGGATTGAAGCTCCCAAATCGTCCTCTTCTAAATTTATAACTACCTCTCGAACTTGTAGTCAAACTAAAGAAAGTCCATGTAACTGATCCTCCAACACTACACATGAATTCACCATCTCCATGAACTTGTCCATGGGAAAAGGAAGACAAATCATGGTCTTTTTGGCTAAGGCACGCACTAGAGAAGACCTTCTCTTGCTACACTTTTCAACAATCCCATTGTCCATCTTGATTACATACGATGTCATTGGGTTCATGGTCTTCATATCACGCTTTAATAATTGTGGGTTTTTCTCCTAACACCTATCAACAGACGATTGATTGCATCCCTAGGGTTGACAGGATCACAACTATGCCATCTCCATGAGATCAAGTTTAACGATCACTTTTTTGAGGGGGGTTCTGTTGTTTGTTTTGGGACTCAAGAGGTTCTTTTGTAACTTTCTCTCATCTGTATGATTAGAGAGGCCTAGATTTATCTGTTAAAGAGTCGATTCTCTCTATACAAGAGACTTTGGATGGCCTCTCCAGACTCAGTACCAGTAAGAGCATTACTTGTTTATTCCAGCTTATTTGGGTTCTTGGTTGTGTGAATCCTAGGTGGACTCCTTTTCCTTGGAGCTAGATGGCATAGATTTGTGAGACAATGAATTTTTCCCACATGGTTAGTAGGCACATCACCTTTGTGATTTTAGAGCTTGATTTTCCTAGTTCAAACTATGGTCTCCTCAGGTTGGCTTGAGTAAGCCAAATCTCCATTGTGAAATTCTTCTCATCAACCTCCATAAATAAGAGAGGAATTACCACCCTCTATAAATAAAGGGAGCCTTTCTTGGTTCCATCCCTTTGCCTGTTCCTGGTTTTCTGCGCTATTACTTGTGCGTTGTTCAAAATTTCAACTAGTATCCCACAACAGAAATTCAGTGAACACTAGCGTAGCTGGGATCCCTTGCAACAAAGATGGTAAATGTGATGTAGTTATTTGTAATGCAATGGTGATGATTATGATTATGTCTGATACTAGCTGAGAAACATTAGGCATGGGATGAGTGGGGCATGTTAGGTGATGGGATAAAAGTGAGTCCAATATATATATATATATATATATATATATATAAAACTTGGCCTTTAATTTTCTTAAGTCCCTTTTGATTATGCATCTAGTTCCCAATCTAACCTTGGGGTGATTCAAATGGTCATTAACACCTAGGGTCTAGGCCTTGGTTCCCCATGAAACCTTTCTTTGAAGGGGCATGTGAAAAGTAAACTATGAGAGTATATATGCTTTCATTGTCCTTGGGATTTGGAGATCATGATATCAATAGCAGAGTTATGTTGTTGTTTAGAGCTTGTTAGGTGTGTAGGGTTATGTTATTTGTTTGATCTGTCATACTAGAGAGTTAGGGAAATGCTGCTAGCAATGGTTAGTTGTTCTTGAGATATGATAATATAGATAATTTGATCTTAATAAATGTCCACAAATAGCTAGAAAAGTAGGTCAATGGGATTAAAATATTTATATTTTATTGAATTTATTAAAATATTAATTATCAATATTTATATTTTATTTATTTATTTATATTATATAAAATTAAATTTTAAATATATTTTGATTTTATATTTAATTAATAATTAAAATAATAAATATTAATATTTTAATTATTAAAAAAAAATTGTTTCAAGATTTGTAAAAGTTTGATGGCATGCCACATTCGAAAATTCAAAGTCGAACATTGGCATGGGTTGATTTCATTAAAAATACTAGTATGAAAGCCCAAAGTGTAAGAAAGCCCAAGAAAACTCGCTGTTAGATTGTTCAGGAAGACAAGGTTGAGGTTTTGAGGGCATGCCGAAGTCCCCAAAGTCGAACTTGACATCGTATGAAAGCCCAACGTCGAATTTGACACCGTAAGAAAGTGCAAGAAAACTCATTGTTCGATTGTTTAGGAAGACGAGGTTGAGGTTTTGAGGGCATGCCGAAGTCCCCAAAGTCAAACTTGACACTGTATGAAAGCCCAAGAAAACTCATTGGTAAGAGTCGAACTTGACACCGTAAGAAAGCCCAAGAAAACTCGATGTTCAACCAGTTTAGGAAGACGAGGTTGAGGTTTTGAAGGCATGTCGAAGTACCCAAAGTCAAACTTGACAACGTATGAAAGCCCAAGAAAACTCGCTATTCTTACCAGGACTAGTTCAGAAAGACGAGGTTTTGAGGGCATGCCAAAGTCTTTCAAAAGTAAAAGTCAGGGAAAGACGAGGTTTTGAGGGTGAATTTTGTCAAAAGTCAAAGTCTAAGAGAGGGCATGGTTGATTTCACCAGTATGAAAGCCCAAGAACAGAGGAAAACTGGTTGTTCTTACCAAAACTAAATGTGCTGGTTATTTGGCACCAATTTTTTTGCTCTCAGGGTTGGGAATTATTTCTATATAATTACAACTTTTATCATGGATAAAAACACATTAGATAGAACTTGGAGGCTTTTGAAGAGGTGAGCAGCATAAAATTCACAATTGAAGTTTGCATACCCAGATTCACAAGTTTATTGGATTTTATATTTTTCTATTTCCTGGCTTTGTATTTGCTCTGTTTGTTTTAAGATATTGTTGATTCATACAAATTTTGTGCCTTTCTAGTAATATCTAAATTTCAACTTTTCATTGAAACCACTTCTACATTCAGTACTTTCTTTTCCATAATGACTTCAAAGTTGAAGAAGGCTAGGCTTCCAACATTGCCAGGTTCTCGTATGGTTATATTGCAACTCCTGAAATATGAAATGTCTGGAGGTTTTTATTTTCTCTGTAAAAAGTCCTGAAGTCGAACCTTTCCGTTTTCAACAATTAGTATAGAAGAACTGTAGGGTGATTTCTTAATAAATTTTTTGGCTAATGATAGTGAAGACCTTGTGGTGTCGTGCTTACTAGCTCCTAGAATCACCCTATACAATTTTTCTTCTTTTGCCTTCAGCTTTTTTATAGATGATTCATGAGCTATATTGTATTGCAGATCAACCTGTTGTGGGCTGTAAAAAATTTCTTAGAATTCAACTGCTAAATTAAAAGTACTCATAAGCTGGTCGCTTGTATTGATTTGATCCTTGAACAACAGATTGTGAAAAATTGTTGTCCGGGAGCTATCTAGAAATTTCCAGCCACATGCTTCATAAACATATAGTCCCTCCTTGTTCACATCTAAATGCTTCATCAAAACATATGTAAAAGTCTTTCCACAACCTTTTTAGCTGCAAAAGGAAATCTTTGTAGCCTTTGTAGCTCCAAAACCATGGTCACCAAAACGACAGAGAGTATGTTAGAAACACAATTCCCTTAATATATACCGGCTGTATTATGTACGATTAACCAAGTGATTACACCAAAATATATTTGATCTTAACTGTATTGTATGTTAGGATGGATGTGGCCTAAACTAGGCCTCAAGACAGACTTTTCCAAGTTGCTATAGAAGTAAATCCTTCTCTGTGGCCTAAAGCAGAAAGAGAATCTCCTTCTAGGACAAGTAACCACTCTGATTTCCTACACTATCTTTTGAGACCACTGTGGCTAGTGCAGGAGGTCCCTTCTAGACCTCTCGGCCCTCTCAAATCCTCCTCCTCATATTGCTGTAGCAGCACCTTCCAGCAGCCTTGTAAATACAAACCCTTCATAAGAACTGTTCAGAATCACTACACTGTTCTTGTTACTTTGAACATGAGGGCAGTGAGGTGGATCTTCATGGCAGTTTCCATGATTTGTTTAAGGAGGTGGAGAGCATATTTTACCATTTTATATGTCACCTTGAATGGGGAAACAGATCTGTGGTTTTGAAATATTATGAGATCTGGTAACAATATAGAAAATTATAAGAGTGTGCCTCTCTGTTTTTGCCATGGAATGTGCCTCTCTAGTCACTAGGCTTAAGTAAGCCACAAGTAAGATACTCTATATCTGTAATTAATGATCACCTATCAAGGTTGGACTCATCTTCTACAATGGTAACAACTCATATCCAGTAAAGGTAATGGTTCGTATAAGCTTACCAGATCATGTAGAGTAACTGCTTAGTTAGAGTCATAGTGTTCATTGGTCACTACTTAGCTACAGTCCAAGCAATAAAACATGGAAGCTCTTCTTTCTATAAACTTGAAACCTCTACTAGTCCGTAATGATAGTGATTTGATTAGGTAAATTAAGTAACACTTGTTTCTCTATAACTACTTACTACTGGTTCCATTGATATGGCTTACATTAGACTCAATACTTGATCTCTATTATTCCCATGGTTAATAAGTAGTAGCTATATTAGTGAACACTATTTATAATAGATAAGATTTTATTACGTGAATTAAACACATTGGACAGTACATGATATCTCTCAATAAAGCCTACAAGGAGTAACAACTTTGAATAGACGGGATTAGTACTAAGCAGCTAAGATATGATGAAGTTGGTAATCAAGCTATCAGTATAATGATCTCGGTATAAGTATACGTAATACATACCTTACATAGGTAATCCTATTCATATATGTTACAATGCTTAGACTAATTACTACTCTTCCGTGTAAGTAGACATAAGCTTATATCCATAATAAAGTAGAATCAATCATAATAGTGTAGAATCCATAACAAGTTGTCACACTGTTCATTACTGGCATACCATTAATGTGGTAATAGCTGTCAAAATGAACAACTATACATTACATTAACTTGGCTTTTAGGAGAATGATTTATAGATTCCCTAGGGTATCTTGGGTGGCCTCTCATGTTGGCAGATTTTGTCATGGGAAACTGCATGCAAAATGTTTGCAGGGATATTCAGAAATCCAGTGTGATAATCCTACATTGTACATCCTTATGAATCCACCTTCACCTCAATTATTCATGTTATTGCCACAACAAGGTCTTCATATACACCAAAATATAATTGACCTTAACTATATTGTATATTAGGATGGACGTGGCCTAAACTAGGCCTCAAGATAGACTTTTCCGAGTTGCTGTAGAAGCAAATCCTTCTCTATGGCCTAGAGCAGAAAGATAATCTCCTCTCTGTTTTTGCCATGGAATGTGGCTCTCTAGTCACTAAGCTTAAGTAAGCCACAAGTAAGATACTGTATATCTGTAATTGGACTTACTCCAAAATTCAAATAGTAATTTCGTACTAAGTATTTCACAAAAATCATTTCAAATATTTTACATGTGACTTTATCAAAGATGGGTCTCCACTAACCCTCCACCTACAAAAATTTCATACACTTATATATGTCTAATACAATAAGAAGTGCACAATGTGTATAGTTTATGTTGTCTCCTTTCTTTCCTACGTGTGAGTATCTGCAATGGTATCTAACAATACCCATATCAACAAAAAAGAAACTCACCAAGACTTATCTAGTTCATGCACCAAATCCAAGAACAACATGCTACAAAGAGAAGCATGCAAAATTTTAGAAATACTAATTGGGATAACAATTACCATCTTCAAGTAGGTATTGGTATGTGGATTAACAAGGATTCTAGTGGGATTGCTACAAAACTTGAATAACAATTTAACCAATTACAATAGAATCAGTATTATTTCCCTTTACTGTTGGAAATTAACAAAGATCTACCACATAACGTAACAATCCTAATCCAATCTTCCAGTATGTATTGGGATGTGGATTAACAAGGACGTTAGCGGGCTTGCTACAAAACCCGAATAACAATTTAAGCAATCACTATTGAACCAATATTATTTACCTTAATTGTTGGAAAATAAAAAATTTATTCCCCATAGTGTAACAGTTATAATCCCATAACAAGGAAGACTAATAACACGGCATTAGAAAGCGAGAAAATTACATAAGGCATCAATGATAAAGAATGTATGTACAGATCAGCTATATTTAGTTGAGTAGTGATCTTAAACAAGTTGATAATCGGTAACTTACTAGTGAAGACATTCAAACATATGCACTTAAAATAAGGCAAGTTCCAACTATGGGATACTCATTGTGTGATCTTTGGACCTATAAGCTAACATAATATGCCTAGAAAAAACAACAGTATCTAGACAAAGAACTATGTATGTGTGTCCTGGCAACTCGTATACACATGTAATGGATGAAAGGTAATAAATAAAGTAATTTTGGAGTAAGTCCAATAACTTGAGGTTGGTCTGTAGTGAGATGACTATTTGTAGGCTTGTCTAGCCTGTTAGGGAGGGCTCCTGTAACCTTGCCATTGATGAATTCTGCCTCCAATTGTTGTTCATGGACTGAATTATTATATTGATCCATGTGTGCTTATCTAAGATTTCCCCCCTTTTGATAGCAGCTTCAAGGTATATTCTGGATGGTTCACATTCATTATTAGCCTCCATAATTTGTATAAAATTCCTTTTTGACAAACCAGAAGTAGCATATTGCAACTCCTGAAATATGAAATGTATGGAGGTTTTTATTTTCTCTGTAAACAATCCTGAAGTCGAACCTTTCCATTTTCAACAATCAGTACAGAAGAACTGCAGGGTGATTTCTTAATAAAATTTTTGGCTAATGATAGTGAAGACCTTGTGGTATCCTGCTTACTAGCTCCCGGAATCACCCTATACAGTTTTGCTTCTTCTGCCTTCACCTTTTGCATAGATGATTCATGAGCTATGTTGTATTGTAGATCCACCTATTTCGGGCTTCAAAAACCTTCTTAGAATTCAACTGTTGAATTAAAAGTACTCATAAGCTGGTGGCATGTATTTCTTTGATCCTTAAACAACAACTTGTGAAAAATTGTTGTCTTGGAGCTGTCTAGAAATTTCCATCCACATGCTTCATAAGGACAGACATATAGTCCCTCCTTGTGCACATGTGAATGCTTCATCAAAACATATGTAAAAGTCTTTCCACAACATTTTTAGCTGCAAAAGGAAATCCTTGGGGAAATCTTTGTAGTCTATGTAGCTCCAAAACCATGGTCACCAAAACAACAGAGAGTATGTTAGAAACATAATGCCCTTAATAGATACTGGCTGTATTGTGTACGATTAACCAAGTGATTACAACAAGCTCTTGTATTACCAATAGTCAAATCACTGTGATTATGTGTTTACTTACCTTATTGACGTAATTGATTACACTCAACTCCTTGAACAAGTACAACTAATCTAAGCTATATGTGCTAGTTTCACAAGTTAGCATAAGAGATCGAACACATTGGTTTCATGCTAGTTTGATTGAATATGGAAACATATGTCAGATAAGCTCATTACTAGTACTATAAGTCTAATAGAGCTCACTTTTATTAAATAATCAATGGTACTTGGAATATGATGCTTATCACAGCTTGAACCACAGGGTAAGGGTAATAAAGCTTACTTACCTGATCTCTCCATAACTAGAGCTTATTGATTATGTCTATAACTAGAGCTTATTGATTATGTCTATACTTACTGGTAACTAAGCTTAAGTAAGCCATAAGTAAGATATTGTATATATGTAATTAATGATCACCTATCAAGGTTGCACTCATCTTCTACAATGGTAACATATCATATCTAGTAAAGGTAATGGTTCATATAAGCTTACCAAATCATGTAGAGTAATTGCTTAGTTAGAGTCATAGTGTTCATTGGTCACTACTTAGTTACAGTCCAAGCAATACAACATGGAAGATCTTCTTTCTATAAACTTGAAACCTCTACTAGTCCGTAATGATAGTGATTTTATTAGGTAAAGTAAGTAATACTTGTTTCTCTATAACTACTTACTACTAGCTCCATTGATATGGCTTACATTAGACTCAATACTCTATCTCTATTATTCCCATGGTTAATAAGTACTAGCTATATTAGTGAACACTAGTTAGAATAGATAAGCTTTTATTATGTGAATTAAACACATTGGATAGTACATGATATGTTTCAATAATGCTTACAAGGAGTAACAACTTTGAATAGATGGGATTAGTACTAAGCAGCTTAAATATGATGAAGCTGGTAATCAAGCTATTAGTATAATGATCTCGGTATAAGTACATAGTACATACCTTACATAGGTAATCCTAGTCATATATGTTACAATGCTTAGACTAATTACTACTCTTCTGTGTAAGTAGACATAAGCTTATATCCATAATAAAGTAGAATCAATCATAATAGAGTAGAATCCATAACAAGTTGTCACAGTGTTCATTACTGGCATAGTTGGAGTCAATGAATCCCATTAATGTGGTAATAGCTGTCAAAATGAGAAACTATACAATATATTAACTGGGCTTTTAGGAGAATGATTTATAGATTCCCCAGGGTATCTTGGGTGGCCTCTTATGTTGGCAGCTTTTGTCCTGGAAAACGGCATGCAAAATGTTTGCGTGGATATTCAGAACTCCAGTGTGATACTCCTGCATTGTACATCATTATGACTCCACCTTCACCTCAATTATTCATGTTATTTCTACAACAAGGTCTTAATATACACTAAAATATATTTGATCTTAACTGTATTGTATGTTAGGATGGATGTGGTCTAAACTAGGCCTCAAGACAAACTTTTCCGAGTTGCTGTAGAAATAAATCCTTCTCTATGGCCTAGAGCAGAAAAAGAATCTCCTTCTAGGACAAGTAACCACTCTGATTTCCTGCACTATCTTTTGAGATCACTGTGGATAGGGCAGGAGGTCCCTTCTAGACCTCTCGTTCCTCTCAAATTCTCCTCATCGTATTGTTGTAGCAGCACCTTCCAGTATCCTTGTAAGTACAAACCCTTCATAAGAACTCTTCAGAATCATTACACTGTTCCTGTTACTTTGAACATGAGGGTAGTGAGGTGGCTCTTCATGGCATTTTCCATGATTTGGTTAAGGAGGTAGAGAGTATATTTTACCATTTTATATGTCACCTTGAATGGGGAAACAAATCTGTGGTTTTGAAATATTATGAGATCTAGTAACAACACAAAAAATTATAAGAATGTGCCTCTCTATTTTTTCCATGGAATGTGCCTCTCTATTTTTTCCATTGAATGTGCTGCTCTCTTTTTTCCATGGAATGTGCCTCTCTATTTTTGCCATGGAATGTGCCTCTCTAGTCACTAAGCTTAAGTAAGCCACAAGTAAGATACTGTGTATCTATAAATGGACTTACTCCAAAATTCAAATAGTAATTTCATACTAATTACTTCACAAACATCATTGCAAATATTTTACATGTGACTTGATCAAAGATGAGTCTCCACTAACCATCCACCTACAACAATTTCATACACTTATATATGTCTAATACAATAAGTAGTGCAAAATGTGTACAGTTTCTGTTGTCTCCTTTCTTTTGTGCATGTGAGTGTCTACAATGGTATCTAACAATGCCCATATCAACAAAAAAGCAACTCACCAAGACTTAACCAGTTCGTGCACAAAATCCAAGAAAAACATGCTATAAGGAGAAGCATGCAAAATTTTAGAAATACTAATTGGGAGAACAATTACCATCTTCAAGTAGGTATTGGTATGTGGATTAACAAGGATGCTAGTGGGATTGCTACAAAACTTGAATAACAATTTAACCAATTACAACAGAATCAATATTATTTCCATTTACTATTGGAAATTAACAAAGATCTACCACATAACGTAAAAATCTTAATCCCATCTTCCAGTATGTATTGGGATATGGATTAACAAGGACATTAGCGAGCTTGCTACAAAACCTGAATAACAATTTAAGCAATCACTATTGAACTAGTATTAATTACCTTAATTGTTGGAAAATAACAAAGTTCTTCCCCATAATGTAACAGTCCTAATCCCATAACAAGGAAGAATGATAATATGGCATTAGAAAGCGAGAAAATTACATAAGGCATCAATGATAAAGCATGTATGTACAGATCAACTATATTTAGTTGAGCAATGATCTTAAACAAGTTGATAATAAAAAATTTACTAGTGAAGACATTCAAACAGATGCACTTAAAAGAAGGTAAGTTCCAACTATGGGATACTCACCATGTGATATTTGGACCCAGAAGCTAACGGAATATGTCTAGAAAAACAACAATATCTAGACAAAGAATTATGTCTGTGTGTCCTGGAAACTCGTATACATATGTCATGGATGAAAGGTCATACATAAAGTGATTTTGGAGTAAGCCCAATAACTTGAGGTTGGTATGTAGTGAGATGAATATTTGTAGGCCTGTCTAGCCTGTTAGGGAGGGATCCTATAACCTTGACATTGATGCATTCTGCCTGCAATTGTTGTTCATGGGCTGAATTATCTTATTGATCCATTAGATTTGCAGTCCAACCATGGAATGTGCCTCTCTGTTTTTTGCAAACAAATGGGGTATGAAAGCACTGCAAAATCACCAATGCCTTATGGTGGGGGCGGGGGGGGGGGGATTTAATAGGACCAATGATAGCCAAAATAAATGATAAGTGGAAGAGGATGAAAAATGGAACGGTTGGAGATTGAAGAAAATCTCAATGAGGGAAAATCATATTCAGGAAATGGCCGAAACTGAGGCCTATAGAGTCTAGCCCTTGGAGATACGATTAGCTGTCTGAGAAAATAAAAGGATGGTGGTAGAATAGTTGCAGAGTATAAACTGGTGAGAGAGGCTATAGAGAGTAGAGAAGCATAGAGTAGATAGTGAGGTCAGAGAGATTGATGAAACATCTTTGTGTTGCAAGGATTCTATAGAACTTTATGTAGTGTGAGTTAATATACTGATTGAATCCAGAGTTGAATACTATACCTATGAAGTTTATTTATTGTATTCATAAATCTTCTAAAATTAACACATACATATTTTTTCTCCCAATTTGTGTATTAGAAAGCTTGAACAGAACTTTATGTAGGTGGAATTGATGCACTGGTAATTTGAAGTGCTTGCCCTTCCCTCTACCTATGTTTGATGCAGCTTCTAATCTTAACTGTCTATGCTTAATTTGCAGTACCTTTTCTTCTACAAGAAGAGTTGCTGCTCAAGGTAAATCATACATATTGAATTAAAATCTTTCTAAATTTGTGCTTGAAAGACACTCAAGATTCATCTATATGCAGTTACTTCAGATAAATATGACTTTCTTGAAGACTTAATTTTGTCTCCAAAAGGCAGAGCTAGTCTCCTTGGAAATAAGTCTGAACTTCAGTAAGATATGTGCTGTCTTTAGCATATGTGCAAGCCTTAAAATCTCCCTTTGAAAATATGCTAGGCTGATTAAGAGCGCTTTTAGTGGATAAATTCAAGATTTATTTTCCTATTTTTATAAGATTGCTTTTATACATACAAGAAACAATTAATTCATAAGAAGAATCGTGCCATCTTGAGTCTAATCTCTCCTAGAAAGTATTGAAAATTGTAACTAGGTTCGGTCTTCATAAATGTAATTGAGTCTCTATGCAATGTACTTGTCAAAAGAATAAAGAAAATATTTTTTATTATTATTACAATGAGTTATTCAGAACTCCAGCGTGATACTCATGCATTGTACATCAGTATGACTCCAAAACCATCATATAATTAAACATAAAACTTGAGGTTGGTCTGTAATGAGACGACTATTTGTAGGCCTGTCTGGTCTGTTAGGGAGAGCTCCTGTAACCTTGCCATTGATGCATTCTGCCACCAATTTTTGTTTATGGACTGAATTATCTTATTGATCCATGTGTGCTTATCTAAGATTCCCCCCCTTTTGATAGCATCTTCAAGGTATATTCTAGATGGTTCACATTCATGATTAGCCTCCATAATTTGTATGATGAGCTTTCATGCTGCGGAACTGGAGAGGATAGACTGCCCAGATTTGAAGTCATTTTGTGTAGGGTGATGAAGCCAAACTACAAATCAGCTGCATGGGCAGGGGATGGGGGTTATTCCCTTCAAGCAAATCAGCAGCATGAATTGTATAATTCTAGGCAACATGAACTAGCTTCCCACAATAATAACACGTTCATTTATTGTTTGTGCTAGCCTTTCCTTCCTTGCTTGTTGAAAGTGTAGTGAAGAAGGTCTTCTCTGTGCCTTAGCCAGAGAAAAACCACAAGCAGCTTCATAATAAGCCATGCATTCTTAGAGAAACTGAATTTAGTCAATGATTCATCCATGGTGGATCTCAGAAGATGTGGCACGTAGGAGTTCTCTTACATACCAATAGCCCTACAACTTACTGTGATGAAGTATGGATTATTTTATTTTACTGGAATGTAAAAGAAAAAATCAATAGATGAATAATCATTTTGAGAATTTAACCATCTGATATCAATCCAGGGATTTCACAACTCCCTCTTAAGGTGATGATGTGATCATATGAACTTTAAAAGTCAACTCCCTCTTGTCATCAATCAGAAATAGGTCACTGGCTTTGTGTATGGTGTAGCACTAGAAAATCCCCACTACATGTTCGAAACTAGCTAAAAGGAATAAAAAACAAAGCTACTCCTGTGGCAATGAAAGAGATAAGAAGAAAATATATTACAAGCAAGATCTTTATGGTAACAAGTGCAACACACTACAGGATGTCCTGATCATATAATTATCGTATGGAATATGGGGTAAAAAAACACACACGAATTGAAGAGGTGTTATTGGTAATTTTATCAATAAGTTCACACATATAAATTGAAACAAACATAAACCATTTTCAGACAATAAATCTACATCTTAAAGCAACAGTTCCAGACTATATTTCTGCCTATATATTTTCTTGTGGGAAAGACCACCTAGGAGGACCACATGAGGTGCTAACGAAATCTTTAATATCAAGAACCTAAACATAGAATTGTTTCATACATAGATTTCTTTTAAATTCTATTAAAATGTTTTTAAACAAGAAGAAGATCATAAAACATGACTGCAAGGAGATTTTTGTGAAAGGTCTTTCTTGTGACACCTTTAACAGAGTTCAAAAGCTTGAAAGTTTTCTTGATTTTACTAATAATGATGATGTGTCTCTTGCATGATATGGGACTTCTGAAAATGACATAGAAAACATTAAAGATGAATGCAAAGGGTGTTTTGAAAAAACTACCAAAGAAATTGGTTCCAAGCTTAGATTAGATTTCATGGCAGCAAAGGTCTAGGAAAATATGGGCAAAGATTTAGAAAGCCCATGGAGCTGAGTACAAGGAAAGGTAATGATGGAATTGGTTTTGTGGTTAAAAAAGCAATGGGAACAACTAGTTTGTAAGAGGGGAACCTCATGTAGTGAGTGAATCATTTACCTCTAGAATAAGTACATATAAAGGGGAGAAGATTAGGAATAGAAACCTTGTACAAGGAAACAAGCTCAACAACAAAAGTTGTTGAACCACATGGATATGTTTAGCTAAAAGGCCACCATGATGAAACTCCTAGAATCATAATAATACATCAAGTTAACAAAAACCCAAATTAGCTTCGAAAGCATAGATTCAATTAACATTTTATTTGGGTTATAGAATTCTCATTAGAGTTGCAGTCCAGCCATGGAATGTGCCTCTCTATTTTTTCCTCTCTGTTTTTGCAAACAAATGGGGTATGAAAGCACTCCGAAATCAACAATGCCTTTTGGGGGGGGATTTAATAGGACCAATATGTAAACAAAATAGAGCATACCATGATTCCATAACGATGATAAACATATTATACCATGACGATGCAAAGAGGGCATTTCATGAAAAAAAGATAGGCATACCCTTTGGTATATTGTGCATGGCATTCATTCTTCTAGACTTGTTTCACCGAATGGATTTCTCATCTTAAATGCCACTAAAAAATTTACCCACCAACAATGCAATAAGGAAAAAATTATTAACAATGTTTTATTTCTGTTGCGGACTCAAGTTAAATGGGCACTAACTTTTAAGTTTACAAAGTGCATACATATTCATTGTAGTTTTAGACAGCCCTGTGATTAGATCCACCTTTACTATTACCACCGATACCATTAGGATCAGGCTTGTGAATCTCCCCTTCACTTCTGGAAGGAAGATGTTGAGGGAGAAATCAACAACCCTCTGTGTAGATATCTAGGCTCATATAGCAGAAACAGGGGAGGTTTATTCACGTGTGCTAGATTGTTTTGGACTAAGGTCAAATAAAAATTTGTTGGAAAAAATCATTTCTGTCTCGAGGGATTCCAATGGACTCAAAAGATGGACTATTAAAACATCCCTTTCAAGTGCAAGATTTGCAATGGTTTAGGCCATTTTATGGAAACTTGCCCCAAAATAATCCCTAAACTTGAAGTACAAAATATTTTCCTCCAACTGTTGGATGCACTTCTATAAGGGGATTGACATAGATCTTTCTACAATAAGATCTGATGATTAAAGTTTAGAAGTATAGGCCTTATCAAGCTTGGAAGATAATTCATCTTTTTTCACTGTCTCAAATTCTATGATAATTTCAATTCCTTTTATAGATGTAGTTCCTCGAACTTCACATAAACAGTCTTGAATCTGCTCTCCTCTTTGATGGCTGATTCCATTAGATGTTGAAGGAGGATTCTGAAATAATGGTTTGCAGATTTGATTTGAAGCCACTATGATTTATTGAGCCCAACTTTGACATATTCCCAAACTGGAATTCTAACAGTCCCTTGCTTGATGGAAACTTGGATACATTCCTTGTGATTGCATTCCTTCTCTTGGTAATTCTACCTAGAAAACCCCAGAACTGGTCTGCTTGGTTGGTTTCGCCAGCTCTCTTCTTGTTCTGATAACCCTGCCACCATTATAAACACAAATAACATTTTTTATAGGTATTGATTTGTTATTAATGCAAGAAATTTTTTTATCTATCAATTTCTGCATTTATTGGGGAAGTTTGCTATTTTATTGAGCAGAGTTTAGAGTCTAGACTGTCTCTAAAGTCATGTTTTTCTCATTAGCAAATATTTTATCCTTATCCTTGCAAAAACAAACTAGGTAATGGATTTCAACAATAGAATATTGTGAATTATTTGTTCTTAAAATAGTAGCCCAGCTGTACTATAAAATGCTTGCTTCATTTCTATGATGAGACGGTTGATGACTTTACTACGATAGTGAAAATTTCATGTTTTTTTTTAAAGTGGTCTACCATTGTAACCACATTTTCATTTTTGTTTGAATGGCTTGATGATTTCTCTATCATTTTGCTTCATTAGGGGAATTTTGAGGTCTAAAATGGGCCTCCTAAGAAAAATGTACAACAAAAATAAACTTTATAACAACCAATAGGATTCAAGATGATGATGTCAACCATGGGGGATGATTCACCATTTTTTAAATAAAAGGGTAAAAATATTAAAAAATAATAAATAATAAAACTACTTTTTCAACTCGTATTTTCAACTTATCTCCCAAAATTTTTTACTCGGTTATGGATGCTAAATTTAATCTTCATTCAGAGTATTTACGTTGTATACTTTTCGATAAATACTACACGAAAAATGAGACACATAAAAAAAAACGATTGTATCGTGTTTTTATGTATTTCTATTTTTCTGTAAATAGGACCCATCAAAAGTATGCAACATGTAAGGCTTGGATGTAAAATTATTTCACATATTCAACGAAAATTCCCGCTTGAAATTTGAGTAAAAAATTTGGGAGATAAGTTGAAAATATGAGTTGAAAAAGTAGTTTTTCCATTTTTCCCTCTAAAATTTGATGATGTCATCAAATCGTATTTGATTTTTTCCACTATTATTTTATAATTTCATTAGGAGGCCCATTTTAGACCTCAAAATTCCCCTAATGCTACTCTTTAAAAGAATGACCTTTATCCATAACAACTAATTACTTTGAGATGAGCTATTTTACCATGCAATCTTATTTGTTGTCTCTACTAATTCTGTGGGACTTAATCAGTAAATGCCAAGATTCAATATAGTTTTGAACCAAGACTCGGAAGGTCAACTGGCTCATTAGACTATAGCTTCATCACTCCAACTCAGATTTTTTAATAACCATGTACGAAATTTCAGGGTAGGTTCATTTCCATTTGGGAAAGACACATGAGATGGATAAGATTGTATGCATGGGAACAACATAAATTTTTCTCATGGAAGGCTACAAAGCCAAAAAACTGCCACAACGACTTATATTTTACCAAAAAAAGATAAATGTAATGGAATTGATACACAATGAATTTTCAAATGTCCAATACACCAAGTTGGATATCATGGGAATTAAACCATTTCTTGTGTTCAACATCCCTTTTAAGTTTTTAGCCTATTGTTTATACACTTTCAGAAAAGTTACAGATATTACAAAGTGGAAGTTCAGAAGAGATAGCCATAGGGGTATACTCTGTATTTCTAATAGCTCAGGGAATCCATAAGGACATACTGTTAAACCAATCCCTAAGAAAAACTCCAACAGATGATTAAATTCACAGCCCTCGAAGAAACTTTCGGAGGCACTATCCTCAACTCTCATTTTTTTTGGATAGAACAGTCCACAACTCTCACAACATTTTTGGCAATTTAGAGTTTAACATTTTGGTATATTGGGAAACATTATAAGATTTAATGGTTTCCCATCATAGGATAATTGCAAAAATGTTTGGAATCTCAGCAAATGCACAATGTGCATGAGAGGAAACTCCGAATTTGTTGATTTGATATTGAGTTGGTTTGACTCAAGAGTTCAATTGTGACATACCAAGAACTCCACCTCTGGAACTGCTTTAGGAGAAGAAGAGGTCATGTTACAAGCGTTGTTCAAACTTCATGACAGAAATGATTTACCTACCTAAGCTAGTTCTGCTTTGACAGTTCCTCGGGGTACTAAACTCAGTTTAGCTCCCCAGATTTAGTCAAATAGTCAGGGTTCTCTCCAGAATTTCTGTCCTTCAACCTTGGATGGTAAGAAAATGAGGCAACCTTGGATGGAAAAAATGTGGGGTTGCTTTGCTCCTACACTTCCCCAGTATCAATAGCAGGCCCCCCCCAACCCTAGTTAGCCCCATATGACATCATCAACCATTTTACAATGGTCAACACCCCTTCCTCGGCCATCAAGACTAGCAGCCAATGCATCCAACTCGAACTACCCCAAGTGGCCTGCCATCAATTCTGCCACAACAGTAAACATGTACTGCAAGATAGTAGTAGCTATTGGGCCTTGCACTTGGACCAGGTTGTCCTGCTCAATTCTTTATGCCTGTGAATGCTATCTGAGGTGGGCATTAAGCTGTCAAGCTACATGTACTTGTGAAATCTAAACTCATTGTTGTGTTCATTGGAATTATTCTGAACATTTGGGTACCTACCTTAACATCATCATGCTTTTATGTACAAAACGTTAGTCGTAGCTAGTGCACTTTATTGGATGCCTTTGCAACTCTTTTCATGGGCTATTTCAGTGGTGTAGATGATGATCTAGGGTGAAAATTTGATTGTTGTTATAGATCAGATTTGGGCACTCTCTTTGAATGATCTTCTGAAATTTATCTTATGTTCATCCTTGCTTGAGGAGGGCATTGCCACAGGTGCTATTCTAGCCTGTTTCTAGACCAAAAAAACCACCATGATTTCACAAAGCCAAAAAACTGCCACAGTGACTTGTATTTTACCAAAAACAAGATAAATGTAATGGCATTGATACACAATGAAGTTGCAAATGTCCAATACACCAATTTGGATATCATGGGCATTAAACCATTTCTTGTGTTCAACATACCTTTTAAGTTTTTAGCCTATTGTTTTGAATACACTTTCAAAAAAGTTGCAGATATTACAAAGTGGAAGTTCAGAAGAGATAGCCATAGGGGTATACTCTATCTTTCGAATAGCTCAGGGAATCCATAAGGACATACTGTTAAACCAATCCCTAAGAAAAAATCCAACAGATGATTAAATTCATAGCCCTTGAAGAAACTTTCGGAGACACTATCCTCAACCCTTATTGTTTTTGGATAGAACAGTCCACAACTCTCACAACATTTTTGGCAATTTAGAGTTTAACATTTTGGTATATTGGGCAACATTATAAGATTTCATGGTTTCCCATCATAGGATAATTGCAAAATGTTTGGAATCTCACCAAATGCACAATGTGCATGAGAGGAAACTCCAAATTTGCTGATTTGATATTGAGTTGGTTTGACTCAAGAGTTCAATTGTGACAGACCAAGAACTCCACCTCTGGAACTGCTCTAGGAGAAGAAGAGGTCATGTTACAAGCATTGTTCAAACTTCATGACAAAAATGATTTACCTACCTAAGCTAGTTCTTCTTTGACAGTTCCTCAGGGCACTAAACTTAGTTTAGCTCCCCAGATTCAGCCAAACAGTCAGGGTTCTCTCCAGAATTTTTGTCCTTCAACCTTAGATGGTAAGAAAGTGGGGCAACCTTGGATGGAAAAAACGTGGGGCTTCTTTTCTCCCACACTTCCCTAGTATCAACAACCATACCCCCTCATCCCTATTTAGCCCCCAGATGACATCATCAGCCATTTTACAATGGTCAAGACCCCTGCCTCGGCCATCAAGACTAGCAGCCAATGTGTCCAACTCGAATTGCCCCAAGTGGCCTGCCATCAATTCTGCCACAATAGTAAACATGTACTGCAAGATAGTAGCAGCTATATTGGGAGTTGCAAGCTTCCATTGGGCCTTGCACTCGGACCAGGTTTTCCTGTTCAGTTCTTTGTGCCTATGACTGTTATCTGAGGTGGGCATTAATTTGTCAAGCTACAAGTACTCGTGAACTATGAACTCATTGTTGTGTTCATTGGAAGGATTTTGAACGTTTGGGTACCTACCTTAACATCATCATGCTTTTATCTACAAAACGTTATTCACAACTGGTGCACTTTATTGGATGCCTTTGCAACTCTTTTCATGGGCTATTTCAGTGGTGTAGATGATGATCTAGGGTGCAACTTTGATTGTTGTTATAGATCAGGTTTGGGCACTCTCTTTGAATGCTCTTCTGACATTTATCTTATGTTCATCCTTGCTTGAAGAGGGCGCTGCCACAGGTGGTATTTTAGCCTATTTATATACCAAAAAAACCATCATGATTTCACGGAATCATTAAGAGCAATTGAGATAGGTTCAGGAGGCATTGTTGTTTAATCATCAGAGGAGAAGAAGCAATAATGGATTTATCCTATTGGTTTTAAATATGCTGAATAGAAATCATGGGTGTATCATATTTGAATTGAATTAATGTGTATTGATGAATTTAAATCATTGCTTTTAGATTGATGGATTATCTCATAACTCTTGATGGATTGCTTTTAACTGTTAAATGTATCTTAGGAGAGAGGAAATATTTTGAGATTCTATGCAGTCTATTTTTCTCTAAGAAATTTTAGTTTTAGTTATTTATTACACTGGTTGGTTCGAAACACGTCGACAACGTTCCATTATATGTGATTATTACCGAAAGAGATTTTACAATTTTATATGGATCACAGAAGCATAGATTCTAAAAATAATTGAAAACCTTTTAGAGCACATATTTACATATTATGAGACTAATATGAGTAAGCTTCTTTGTTGAATTTTTTTAGGTTTCAGTGTAAAACATGAACAACCCTGAATATGGCACATATGAATGGTGCCAAATGGATGTCTACTACTCATGCAATCAATGCTATGGTAGAAGACACCAAAAATGACATGTTGAGAGGGACCATATATCATTAAATGGTCCCATACAAGGTTTTTTGGAGAATGGCAAATAAATGAATATGGAAATGTCCACAAGAATTCAGAATAATGATTTAACAATTGGAACTGGTAATGGTTTACACAATATCATTGGTGAAGATAATGTTAATCATAGCCCCAATAATGACAGTATACATAACAATTACATGGATGGTTCTAACGACGACCATGCACATGTAGAAGAACAAATAACTATTGAATCCAATGCAAGGGAAATTTAGATTCAATTAATATACACGCTAATGGACAACCTCATGATAATGATATTATACATATGGAAAGGACACCACTATACCCTGGTGCACAATGCTCCATATTGCAAGCTATGTTACCCTTTCTTAACTTAAAATTTGTCCATGGATGGATAAACAATAGTTTCACTGATCTTCTACAGTAAGTGTTTTTATACAAAATGGAAAATTCAATTTTTTTTTAATAGATGATTCCAAAAATATAATTCCACTCTAAGCTATATCTTATCATTGTTGATGGTACTGTCACAGGTTGTTATCAGGTCTACTCCTTCCAATTAATAACAAATTTCCTAAATCAAAAAATGAGATCATGTCATTGACAAAAGATTTAGGTATGGATGCTTCCAAGACGTAAAATGCATGTCCCAATGATTTCATCCTATATTATGGAGATGGTAAGGAATCCTTAGATGAATTTCCAGAATGTGGTGAGAAAAGGTACCATATAAGTACATCATCAAAAAAGGTAGGAAGAAAGGTACTATGTCACATACCTTTAGCCCCATAATTTGAGAGTTTATTTGGATGTAAGGAAATGTCATAGCTCATGGATTATCATGTGAGGGGAAGGAGCATAGATGGTGTTATGACGATGTCGGCTGATGGAGTGGCGTGGCATAATATCGAGGAGAAGTGGCCAATTTTCAAAGATGAGCCACGAAATTCAAGAATATCATTAGCATTATATGGTGTTAATCCTTATGGAAATCAATCAACACAATGGTCTACATGTCTAGTAATTTCTATCAACAACAACCTACCCCCATGGTTATCAAACAGAAAGGAACATGATATGTTGACACTTATCATACCAAGTTATACTTTATAAAAATTCCTAATATTGAGTCTACATGGTAATAGTAACAAATTTCACGGTGCAAATGACAAATTGAAGTCGATGTCTTTACAGGTCCAAATCAACCGAAACATATGGACACATAATTGGAGCCTTCAATAAACAAGTTATTAATGCTTTGGCAAGGAATGAATATGAAGGATGTGTCTCATCCTATTTCTTCAAGGATCTTTCAATTTCATGCAATGATTCTTTTCATAATTCATGATGCTCCAGGGCTATCAATGTGTTGTGGTGAGTTATAGTTGGTGTTAATAACCTCATATTGTATTTATTGATTTCATTTATTTCATATTAAAATCCTAAATTATTACTTGATATTGCATATAAAAATGAAATGCCTTCAGACTAAGGGATCTTATGGATGCCCAACATGTGGGCCTTGCACCTTATCAAGAAGATTGATTCATTTGGGAAAGACTGTATATGATGAATATAGAATGTTTCTAAAGCCTGATCATCCATATCGCGTACAAGATAAGGATGATTTTGGTGGGAAGCAGTGCCTTCTTAGAGAACCTTCAAAGATGAATCCCGGGAGATGGATGCATGCATATAGAAGCAAAAATGGTAATTTTCATTCTCGCCTTTTAAATGATATACGATTACATTCATAAAACATTTATTTGTTAAATTTATTATAATTTTTCTTTTTGGTAGGATCCCTTCCATCAGGAATTACTCGAAAGACAATATTTTCAGAGTTGCCATATTATGAAGACCTACCTATTGTTCACTTGTTTGATACAATGCACATAGGGAAGAATGTATCTGTTTTTTTATATAATATGCTATTTGAGAAGAGTTCAATACATGGGAGGAAAATAAATAAGCTACAAGTGAGGATGGACCTCAAAGAAGTAGGAAGAATGCCTCATCTTTGGCCAAATGATGATGGTAACTTTATAGCTGATCCATGGTCTCTCACAAAGGAGGGGAAAGAGTAGATGATTAAATCCATAAAATCAACAAGATTCCCAACAAGCTTTGGAGTAAATTTTAAGAATGCATTCTCAAAAGGAAATGAACTTGTAGGAATGAAGACCCAATTTCCTTAGGGTATGTGCACATTGATTGACATTAACTATATTATCTATTATGTGATTTTAAAATTATTTTATTTAAAAAATAATTATATAGCATGAGTAATTAATTAATTTTAACATTCTAATTGTAGTATCTATTACCTACCACCCTTCCAAATAATCTCAATGACAACATTAGGAGGACAATCTACAAGCTAAGTAGATTTTTTAGGTATGATGCATGGCCTGTATAAGGAAAAAGGTCTCTTCAAGTACAATGTGATATACTAGAAAATTGTTCATCTATAATATATTTTTTTCTTTACACAAATCGTGGCCTTAACTTAATTAATTCTATTCTAGGTGGGTCACTTCAACATAGATACACAACAAAGACTTAAATATGTGGAATAAAGAACTCCCCATTTTGATGTGTGGCATGCAAAAATACTTCCCATCAAGTTTCTTCAATGCACAGGGACACTACATTGTGCACCTCTTACATGAAATAGAGTTGTGTGGACCAGTTCAAACAATGACAATGTTTCCTATTGAGCGTTATTTAAAGGTTTTGAAAAATTTTGTAAAGAAAAAGGCTCGTCCTGAAGGCTCCATACTTCAAGGGTACATGTTGTTCAAATCCACAGTTTATCTCACTGAATTGTGCAAAGAATTACATATTGAAGGGATGCGACTATGGGACTCAAAAGAAAGTGAAAAAGTTGAAGGACATGTATTCACAGGACAAGCAAAAACTAGGGAAATTAAAGGTGATTAAACTTATATCTACATATGGTTCATGATTTTGATTTGTGACTATGATGATATAATGTGTTTTATGTTTATGATTGCAGATGTTGTTGAAATGGAGGCTTTATTATTATATGTTGCAAGAAACAGTGAACACACAAAAATATGGAGGGAGGAAAATTCAAAGGCATCATGATGCCCAAAAAAGGCGTTGTTTGTCATATGTATCTCGAGGTGGTCATAATTCATCTTCACATTCAACAATAATGAAAAAAATTGAAAAGTATTGGCCTCCAGCTATGAGTTTAAAATATTTGAGGGATAGAGTAGCAAGGGCATGTAGAAATAATGATGAAAGAGTTTCAACACATGTATTGGACATTATAAATGGACTAGAAGAGAATAAGGTGACTCATTATAAGGGGTTGTGGTGCAAGGGTCGTCATTACCGTGTTCAGAAGCTAGATGAAAATCGACAAACATTTGACTGTGGAATTGCTGCATATTTTACAGTAGATTTTCAGTCACATGTTCGTGATGGAAACATAAAAATCGACACCTTGAGATACTATGGATTAATTGAAGATATCTTAGAGCTTAACTTCAGATCTTTCAAGGTGGTATTATTTGAAGCTAAGTGGTTTAGAAATATTGTAGTTGGAAATCATCCACCAACATATATCCATGAGAATGGTTTTCGCATCATCAATCATACCAGGTTTGAGCAAACAGATGAACCATATGTTTTTCCTAACCAATGTGAGAAAATATTTTTATGTTGTCATCCTACAGAACGATCAAAGTCATTTGTCATTGAGTATAACCCTAGATCAATAAGAGTCTTCCAACCTTCACATGAAGAACAACCTATCTCAGCAGAAATGTCATCTAATGGTAGCTCAGATGATGAATTTAATGGGCAAGAAGACATGCTTGAAATGTACAATGGCTATTCAAATTATTTTGATGATTAATGACAAATTCTATGAATAGTTCTACTCAAGGAAATGTAAATGTCTAGTAGTTCTATATTAAAGTTGTATTTTCATTTAAATCTATTGTATGGATTTGTTTAGAAGAATAAAACCTATCATAATCTAAAAATTAATAGTATTTCAATGTTAAACATATATAACATGATAACAATGTTATATATATTATCATTATGTACATTTAGATTTTTTTTTCTCATTATTTTTTTAGAAAACTTAATAATTAATGAATTTCTATCTTATAGAATTGAAAACTTATTTTTTACAAGGGAAAGTTAGATTTTAGAGGATTTTTTAATAATATTTCAATGTTAAACATATCAGAGAATTATAACATGATAACAATGTTATATATATTATCATTATGTACATTTAGATTTTTTTTCTTATTATTTTTTTTAGAAAACTTAACAATTAATGAATTTCTATCTTATAGAATTGAAAACCTATTTTTTACTAGGGAAAGTTAGATATTAGAGGATTTGTTAAGATTTTTTTACCCTCCAAAATGATATTTTATGATTATTTTCGAAATGTTTCATTTGATTATGAGTTACTATTTTTTGTTGTTTCTTGTATGTATTTTAATTCATTTGCATACTTTTCATTTATAATATACTCATTATTTCACTTCATATAATCAAAGGTTGATGCTTTTATTATATATATATATATATATATATATATATATATATATATGGCACTTGTTTCACTATTGGATTAATGCAATGAAGTATATAAAAGTCGTTCTAACTTGGGAAATGTGTAATATTAAATTAGGTCTATTGATTCAATATGCGAACAAGAAAAAGAGGAAAGTCTATTCGGACAAAGAGTTTAAATGAATTTATAAGGGACACACCTTCTGGAGTCATAGGTATTAATGAGATACCTTCCAAAGGAAGTAATTTATCTACAATTCCATCTTCCCATTTAGATTTTACAGATGATGTATATGTCCCAGTAGTAAGTGATACTTGCCATAATGTGGAGCCTACACTTGAAACTGGATTTGAAATTGATAGATTGCAATAATATAGAGAGTTTTTAATGAAGGATGATGTTGATCCATTCATAAGAGATGCAATTCATGCAGCAAACAAAACATCGATCTCTGACACAGAGAATGCAACATATGCAGAAACAACAGTTGATGATCTACTAAGGTAAATAGTCATTTATATTTTACTTATAAACTTTAGGGTTGTAATTACATAACATATGATTATTAATAATATATTATATCGCAATGTTCAGGAGTAATATCAATGTTCTCGAAGAAGACACTAACACCAATCGACAACAAAATCAATCTCCTCCATCAGATGAACAAACTATACCATCTATTGGTGCATCTTTTCAACCTCTCTTAAAACATCCAAATGAATATGTTAAAGGAGAGGCAACTAATGGTATGCCATTCACAATCACATTAAATGAAAAAGTGCAAGTGTTAAATTATGAAGGTGGGAGAACATGGAGAGACATACTTCACCGTGAAGCATTGAGATTATTTGGTCCTACAATTACTAAAGATTTTTGTCATCAAGGTAAAACACATATACTATGTTTTTTCATAAATTGCATACTTAATTTATGTAGTTTAAACTATATACTTAATGTTTCATGTCTCATATTAAAAAAAATTATATATTGTACTCAGTGTTACATTCCCTAAATTTCATTACTATGATACTAGAAACCTTAAGATTTTTTATATGGATTATTTACTTTCTACATGTATTTCATAGATAAATCTAAGAAGGATGAGTTATTATCTCTTATGCATAAAGTATCGGCAATTGTACCTCTAAAACAAAATTTTCATAGTGTTGCTAAATATATTAAAAATACCAGGAATTCTTTGAGAGGATAATTGGTAAGAAACAAAAATGTAGTCAAGCCGCACTTCATAGGAGAAGGAGAGTGGAAGAGGTTATTGGATGAGATTGCTATTAAGAAAAAAAGGAAAAATGGAACTTTGGTTGGAAAAGACAAATATGCACATACTATACGAGCCTCTACATTGTCCACACGCCATCGTTTGGGGAAAGGTGGCATGTTATCTGTAGAGGCAAAAATTGTAAGCTTAATACACTACTATGCTTCTCAAGGGAAATTTATTTTTTATATAATCAAATTTCTAACTATTTCATTGCTATTTAAAATATAGTTGCAGGTGTTCAATACTAAAATGTCTGAAGATGACAAAGATTTTGCTTCATGCTATGGTGTATCTTCTCTCATTCATCAAAATATTAAAGATGGATTTAATCCTATTACAGATTATGATGTATTTTTTGACCTATAATTTTTTGTTCTAGATAAATTTTTATAATATAAAAGAATTATATGCAAATGAAAGTTTCAATTAATACAATTTATAGTTGTGTTGATCTTATCTTATATGTGTTTTAGGTAACTGATCAACATGATGAAAGAGAAGATGAAGTTGAACTTTGAATCATGCTTCAACCTTACCATATGTTTGGTTAGTTCACTTCAGTTATTTTTTAAATCAATAGGATACGTTAGTTATGAAATACCATTAAAAGCACACACTTTTTATGGTTTATTTCAATTCAATTGAAGTTATTGTTTGTGTTTTTCTCCGTTTATTTCATTTATGTATTTTGATTCACAAACTTATGTTTATGATTTTTCCATGCAGGCGACGACAAAATTTATTTTAAGGATGAGCAATACAGATGATTTCAAACGAATTATCAGTTTCGTTTTTTTCATATTTCATAATAAACAAATTTCAAGACCTAAGACATTTCATTATATTAATAAATGAAAAATGATTTTTTGATAATCAATGTTGGAACATATGTATAACTCTTATTTTCTTTAATTAAATTATCTCTTTTTATATACTCATCGTTTTGGTTGTTGTATAATATACTTAAAATTTTAACATATGTAGATATTGTTATTACTTTGTAATTATTCATTTAATGTGAAAGATATCCATTTAATATATTTTTTCATAACTAGAAAGATATGTAATAGATTAGAAAAACAAAAAATTTTGAAATATCATGCCATCTTGAAGCTTTCACTCAAACAAAATTCTGTGAGGCTTGGAATTGAAATGACACTACTTAAAACTTTTATTTATTTATTTATTTTAATTTTCAAAGATTTAAATGATTCATCAACATGATCAATACCATGTTGACCAAAATGATCAGTAGTGATATTGTGTATGTAAATTTATTATGCCCATCAACTTGGAATCATGTGAATGCTTCAATGGAGAGATTCTTCCATTACTTGTAATTGATACTTGCCATAATGTAGCCAAGCACAAAAAAAACTACCATAGTCTTATTGTACACAATGAATTAAATTTTTTGGATGTAACTATGAGATACTTCAATTGTGTTAATACATTTGATATTAATTAAATATATTTATGGTAATTGGATTTAAGCATAAGAAAATGGTCAGAATGTTCTCTTTGGTAATAAAATCAAACTCTTCCCAGGATACTCACCACATGCAATATATAACCTTTCTAAATAAAGGAGGTTATTTTTTGTTGCATCATTTCATGTTTTATGGTGCTTTGCACCATATACAATTTTATTATAATAATAAAAAAAATGTATTTTTTTGCACCATTTTTTATTTTATGGTGATTTACACCATATACAATTTATTATTATTATAATAATTTTTATATTTTTATGATAAATTTTCATTTTTTGTAAAATTGGTTTTGGTGCTTTGCATCACAATATCTTGATCCATGTCAGATTGGTTTTGGTGGTTTGCACCATACACCATGGAATGCCACATATGCATTTAACACCAAATTGAAAACATTTTTTACTAACTCCACTTTTGCACCAAAAAACATAGCACCACTTGCGTATCTCCACATTATTACCACTTTTGCACCACTATTTGAAAAGTAAAGATTTCTCAAATCCTTTACAAATTGTGGTGCTAATGTGTGGCTAAATGACCCTTCTTCTTGTAGTGTGTGTTGATAGGGTTTTTTGACCCTATGCAATTAGTGGAGGTTCTCCCCAATGAAAGGTTTCAATTAGACTGTGTGTTGTTTTGAATACAGAATCTATTTGAACTCTAGCCCCATAAACTTTAATAGTTTTGGATTTTAACAATTGTGGCCAATTCCACCATTTAGACTTTTATGAAGTGTAATAAATCAAATGCAACTACTCTAATATGCAAAATATAAAATAATGCCTAGGCTAATCTAATGGAGCTAAGGGAATATACATAGCACCAAATATATCACTAGTCATATCCTTAGCATGAAAGTTACCATCTGAATAAACCTGAAAATCTAAAAAACTAAATACATCTCGGAAAAAGTTTGAAAACAAATAGTTGATTATAGTGCTATGTGTATGACTATAAACAAGAAAATTAAGTCATATTGATCATACACGAGGAAAGTATCCTTCCTAGTTGTTGGGTTATCCTATCAAACTTCATTTTCTCTCATTTAAGAGTTCAATTCCTCTTACCTACTCAGATCTCTTGCACCACCTCTATCACCGCGGTCTTAATAGTGAACACCATTTCCTAATCCAAGGAAATTCTCCTACATTTGGGCTCCTACCTTATTACTTTCTTCATTTTCTTATCAAAAACAAAAAAAATTCAAACATGCAACTTTATTCTTGATCAATATTATGTCTTTAGTGGGAGTTTTCATAAACCTTTTGATAATTTCTTAATTAACCCCATTTTAAGCCCCAGAGGGTGATATATTACCTTTCTCCTAGTAATAATACAATCCTCCATGTCCTAAAATATTTGTGCTTATGTAAATATATTATCTTTTGAGTCGAAAAGAAGGTAAAAAACAAATGTTTGACATGTTTTCTATGACCCATAATGCTATAGAAATTATGTTATTTATGTGTAATCCCCTTAGAGGGCATTATGTGATATCTACTTCTAATATATTGGGCCAAAATTAATTTCTTTTAAGGCTTTTGAAGTGAAAATAGGGACTTCATGATAGTTTTTTATTTCTAGGGAGGACTACCAATCTTTAATTTTTTCAAACTATAACTAAGTTTGTTGATATGAAATTTCCATGCTTGGATATGGATCATGACATCGACAATATCTTGGCCTTGGATTTGTAGATGTTGTACTATCAAAAATTTATCTTTGTATAGTGCTTAATTAAAGTATAATTGATGAAATCAAAAGCTTGATATTCGTTAGATTTATAGTAGTTGAACTAATTTTCTCAGAAGGTGATTTTTGTCTGATAATATTTTATCTTATTCTCAATTTCAATAACCCTATGGACATTGGGTTTTCATAGTGGCTAAACTAATAGTAATAATAATAATTAAAAAAAGTTCAACATCTTTATGTTCATCACAATGGTCTTAGTAGTGAGCACTATTTCATAATCCAAGGAAATTCCTATACATTTGTGCCTCTACCTTATTACTTGTTTCATCTAGTTATCAAATACAAGCAATTCCAAATTTGCAACTTCATCAACTAGTTTTTAAATAGAACCATCACCACCTACAACAATGCTTGGATGAAAGTTAGTGGAAAAGTTTTGAGTAGTGAAGACTTCTTTCAATGTGAAGAGGTTCAATGCTACATATTGAACTCATTGACATTGGTCTTCTATGCTAATTATTCTCATTCTTGTCTTTCTTTTTCAACTTTGGTATCATCCATGTTTCTTCTATTTTCCAATACTCTTCAACTTTAATTTCAAGTTCTCTTTTGGCTAGTTCCTATTACTTTATTTTCGTGTTTCAACTTTATCTCCTTGTTTTTTCATCTCTTTTTCTATCTTTCTCAACTTCAACTTCAACTCTCTCTCTTAGTTTCAAAATTTTCCTATAATTTCTTCTTTGTTTCTTATTTCATCTTCGCTTCAACCTCTTCCTTGATTTTCTTCTTATTTTCTACATGGGAACATGCTTTCTTTTAACCTTATACTCTCCACTAAAACTTCTTCCTTGGCTCTAGCATTGACCACAAGTCTAATTTAATTAGCTCAACCGTATAAATTTAATGGTTGGTAGATGTTGATATGCCTTATTCCATAATAAAAATCAAAACACTTAGTTATTATTATGGATTGATGCCTATTGGTATTTACTAGCCATTTAATTCATATGGTTACCCTAATTTTTAATCTATTAGTAACTATTTTTTGCTATATATTGTAACTTGTCACATTGTCGAGAAATATTGAAAGAACCCCACCAAAGGTTGAGGAATTTCTCTCTTGGGTATGAGAGAAAAGTTTGCAAGGTTTTTTCAATCTTTAATCTTCTCCATTTTCATGTCTTTTTCATTAATTTTTTTTAGTTCATTTTTAATGCCCTATTCATCTGTAATTTTTTTTGTAGAGAAGATGTCTGGGACGGGCTTGCGTTTTGGTTCATAGGCATGATTACATTGTGAAAATTTTCTTCTATGATCAATTTGTGGAGATATTGATAGTATTTAAAGTTAATTATAGTAGGATGTTTTCAAACATTTTTTTCTTTTTGTTTAAGTGACACTTTAACTCTTAGATTTTATTATTTGATGAATTTTATTTTATTATTTTATTTCTCGGTATTATAAATTTTTTGGTTTCACTTTTAAGTTTTTGAGTGTAGAATGGGTATTTTTAACAATTTGATTTCTATAAAAGGCTTTGGGTTGAAGGCTTTAGAGTTTTTTTTTTTACCTATTTTTTTTAATTTATTGCTAAAACTTTTTGAGTTAATGCTTTTAAATATATAATTTTGGGTCATCTAAAGCTTATAAGAAGTTAGAAATTACTAATTCCCTAAAGTGATCTACTTTAATTTTCAGGAAAAATAGACCAGTTTGAATGGATTAGTAGTTTTTGAATAACCAATGAGATCACAAAATAATTTTAAACTTAAACTTCTAATTTAAGATGTATTTTTTGCTTCAACAATCTCTATACATAAATTTTTTTCAAAGAATATATATATATATTATTTTCGATAATAAAAAATATTATTAAAAAAAATTAACTACTTTGGATTTTGGAATCAGCCAATCTAGTTAGCTGATTAACTTGAAATAGCAATTAGAATCAACTAATTGTAAATGAGAAAATTTTAATTATATTAATGAAAATTTAGATGTGTAATTTTTAAATATTATAGAATTAGTATAAAATATATATATTTTTAATCACTATTTATATTTATAAAATTATAGTTATAAAAAAACAATATATACCAACTCTTAAATTTAACCAAATACAAATACAAAATCTAATGAATAACATATAATAACCAACCCAGTGCATTGACATACACTACCCAGTGCATTGATTAAACTATGTTGGAGTTTAACCCAGTGCAAACATTAAATTAACACACAACAGAAAAACACATCACATAAGAGACACGGGAGTTTTACCGTGGTTCACCCAAACCTCCTGGGCTATGTCCACACAACAGGGCATTGGCAATCTTATTAATAAACAGGAGATTAGATAATTCACACACTCTCAAATCATCCGTATGGCTATCTGTTATATAGCAGGAGAATCTAACAGCCATCAACTCAAATTTAGGATGCATTAACTCCCTCCCAACAAACTGGAGTTAATCTAGCAACAAATTCCTAATTTTTGTCACCTACTGAGATTTTTGCCTATTCTATTCAAAACAGAAAATCTCAACAATCTCCACCTTGACAACAATTAGCCTGATGCCCTGTTATTATTATTTTATCTTTTCTGCAAGCCAAGAGAAGCCAAACACCAGCGTAGCTTCTCTAACAAAACTGGTTTCGTGAACATGTCTGCACAATTCTCCTTTGTATGCACCTTTTCAAGAGAGACTCCCCTTTCAGTGATAACTTGTCTTACAAAATGGTACTTGATCGGTATATGCTTTGATTTACTATGATAGGCCGGATTCTTAGCCAAATGTATTGCACTTTGACTATCACAAAGTAACCTGATGTTGTCCTGTAACCTACCAAACTCACCAAGCAAACCTTTCAACCAAACAGCCTCTTTGCAAGCATGCGAAGCAGCAATGTATTCTGCTTCAGTAGTGGATAAAGCAACAATGTTTTGTAGCTTTGACATCCAGCTAATAGCTCCACCTGCAAGAGTAAAGACGTACCCTGAAGTTGACCTTCTCTTATCCAAATCACCTGCAAAATCGGAATCAACATATCCACAAACAAATTCACTACTCTTATTGTAAGTAATACAATAACTACTTGTGCCTCTCAAGTACCGAAGCACCCATTTCACTGCTGACCAGTGTTCTTTACCCGGATTTGCCATGTACCTGCTGACAACCCCAACTGCATGTGAAATATCTGGTCGAGTACAAACCATCGCATACATCAAACATCCTACTACATTGACATATGGAATTTGAGACATATAATCCTTTTCTTCATCTGTATTAGGACATAAACCCGAAGAAAGCTTGAAATGGGAAGCGAAAGGGACTGCCATAGGCTTCACATTATTCATACCAAACCTCAAAAGTATCTTCTCAACATACTTCTGTTGTGATAGCCATAGCTTACCATTGCTCCTGTCTCTGAAAATCTCCATGCCCAAAATCTGTCTTGTTGCTCCTAGATCTTTCATATCGAATGTCCTTGCCATCTGAGTCTTCAACCTGTTGATTTCATCAATGCTTTTGCTTGCTAAAAGCATATCGTCAACATACAACACTAAGATAATGAACATGCCATTTTTAAATTGCTTGAAATACACACAATGATCATATTCACTTCTAACATATTTCTGACTCAACATGAAAGAATCAAACTTCTTATACCACTGCCGAGGCGACTGCTTCAGGCCATATAATGACTTCTTGAGCCTGCAGACAAATTTCTCATTGCGATGCTGAACAAACCCTTCCGGTTGTTCCATATAAATTTCCTCATCTAAGTCTCCATGTAGAAATGCAGTCTTAAAATCTAATTGCTGCAACTCTAAATCAAGCAAAGCCACTAATGCTAACACAATTCTAATTGAAACAATTTTAACCACTGGTGAAAAAAATCTCATGAAAGTCAATACCGGCTTTCTGAGAAAACCCTTTTGCAACCAGTCGCGCTTTGTACCTGTCTTCCGTATCATTCACACCCCGTTTCAGCTTGAAAACCCATTTACACCCCACAATTTTCCTGTCTTTCGGAAGCTCAACGAGATCCCATGTGCCGTTCTTACTCAAGGACATCATTTCGTCCTTCATGGCTGCTTTCCACTTGTCACTATTCGAACCTTCTATTTCTTCCTGATAGCACAGAGGTTCATCATCGTTAGCGGTCAAAGCAACTGAAGTAACATAATCATCATACCTTCTCGGTGGCCGTTTGATTCTTGTCGACCTCCTTAAGGCTGTTTCTGGTGCTTCCTCGATTCGCTGACTACCACCTGTAGGAACTTCTTGCCGACCAGTATCTAAGACCTGTTCATGATCTAAACCTGAACCCTGTTCATGTTCTGAAACCTGTTCATGACTAGTATCTGAACTATGGTCATCATGACTATCATTAGAAGAGCTTTCAAACTGAATGTGCTGAAAATCAGATACATCATCCTGTTTCAATCTACTATCTACATCTAACTGTACAAGAGATGATTCATTAAACTTTACATCTCTGTTGATGATGATTTTGCGGGTAGTAGGATCCCACAATCTATATCCCTTTGTTCCAACACCATACCCAACAAAGATATACCTTTTAGACTTTGGATCGAATTTAGTTCGCTGATGTTTAGGCACCAGAGCATATGCATCACAACCAAACACTCTGAGTTTAGAATAGTCACAAGGATGTCCTTTCCATACCTCTTGCGGAATCTTGCAGTCTATCGCCGTCGATGGAGATCGGTTTATCACATAACAAGTTGTTGCCACCGCTTCCGTCCACAACTCCTTTTGCAAACCAGCGTTACTCAGCATACTCCTTGCTTTCTCTAGAAGAGTCCTGTTCATGCGTTCAACAACTCCATTTTGCTGAGGAGTATAAACCGTGGTCTTATGTCTCTCGATCCCTGCATCCTTGCAATAGCTGTCAAACTCCTTGGAAGTAAACTCACCACCATTGTCAGTTCTTAAACACTTTATTATTCTACCAGTGCTGTTTTCTACCAATGCTCTAAACTGTTTGAAAACTGAAAAAACATCAGACTTCCTTTTCAACATGTAGACCCACACCTTCCTAGAAAATTCATCAATGAATGATACAAAATACGACGAACCACCATATGACGCTGTAGGGGCTGGACCCCAAACATCTGAATGAATATAATCAAGTATCCCTTTACTAGTATGTTTGCCTGTTTTAAATTTTTGTTTACTTTGTTTTCCAAATAAGCAATGCTTACAGAAATCTAACTTTCCAGACCTTAGATTAGGAAGTAACTTGCGATCAGCCAAAATTTTCAACCCTCTTTCGCTCATATGGCCCAACCTTTGATGCCATAGGCGAATGGAACTACCGTCATGTTCAGACACCGTAGACACATGAACTGACCCTGTTCTTCCTTCTAACTGAAACAGATTTCCTACTTTCTTAGCTTTCATTACTAGTAAAATACCTTTATAGATTTTCATAACTCCACCTTGAATTACAGTTTTATATCCATTCGTGTCAAGTGCTCCCAGTGAAATTAGATTTTTTCTTAAGTCTGGAACATGTCTTACATCTGTTAATATTCTAGTTGTGCCATCAAACATTTGCAGTTGTATGCTTCCTATCCCAACAATATTAGATGTGACATCATTACCCATGTACACGACTCCATCATTAACCGATCTATACGTCTTAAACCATTCTCTATGAATACACATGTGGTTTGATGCACCGGAATCTAACAACCAATGTTGATCATGATTTGACATATTAACAGACAACACTTCGTCGCTCATACCTGAACCAGATGCCGAACCTGTATCTGTCGCATTTGCCTCGTTCTTCTCTGTCGAAGAGTCTCCTTTCTTCTCTGTTTGTTGTCTCTTCCAGCAGTCTTTCTTCAAGTGCCCCGATTTGCCACAAAACCAACACTTCACTTTGCTCTTCTTCCCTTTCGACTTTGAACGCGAATCGCTGCGCTTACCTGAGCGTCTTTCTCTAGAACGACCTCTAGCCATCATTGCCTCTGATGTAGAGGTGTCCGCATTCGACTTCTTCCTCGTCTCCTCAGACAACATGGCTCCAACCACATCGTCAAACTCAAGGACAGCTGCATTACTGAAGCTTATGGAAGTAACAAAGTGATCCCACGATTCAGGCAATGTACACAATAGAGTTATTGCCTTATCCTCTAAATCAAATTTTACATCTAGACTTTGTAATTGTACCAATAGAGTATTGAAAACATTCAGATGGTCAGTAATCGAGGTACCTTCCTTCATCCGCAAACCATAAAGCTGTCGCTTTAGGAGAATCCGATTTGTCAAGGATTTCGTCATGTAGAGCTTCTCAAGCTTCGACCACAAGCCTGCAGCTGTTTTTTCTGACACGATATTAAACAACACATCATCCGCCAGACACATCCAAATTGCGCTCAGAGCTCTGTCATCCAACTCATCCCATTCATCCTCCGTCATGGAAGAAGGCTTTTTGCTTTTCCCCAACAGCGCTTTTGCCACGCCTTGTTGTACCAGGAGATCATGCATCTTTACCTTCCAGATCTCGAAGTTGTTTTTGCCATTGAACTTCTCAATTTCAAACCGGGCATTTTGAGTTTTCGCCATCTTGTTTCAGCAAAAAACACAGTAATCTCCAGAACCAATTTTTAAATAAAGAATGCCCTTTTATTTAAAAAATGCCTTTAAAAAAAAATTGCCCTTCACCTTCTTTTAAAAAATGTCTCTCACTTCCTTTAAAAAAAAAACTTTCACCTTATAAAAAAAAACCTTTCACCAAATGGCATATTACAACTTTATAAACCCTCTTTTAAAACCTTCACCTTAATACCATTTGTTTTTATTTTTTTTATAAATGCACCTTTTATACCATATGCAAATGGTATGAATAAACAAATTTCAAATTGATTTAAAAAAAAACACTTTTACAAAAAAGTGCCCCTTATAATCTTCACCCTTTTAAATATAAAATCGATACCGTGGTTCACCCAAACCTCCTGGGCTACGTCCACACAACAGGGCATTGGCAATCTTATTAATAAACAGGAGATTACAATTCTGTCAACGTGGCTAACAGCGCAGCAATTTATAAAACACAACAACAGCAAATTAATCATGCACAGGAAAGACACACAGTTTTACCGTGGTTCACCCAAACCTCCTGGGCTACGTCCACACAACAGGGCATTGGCAATCTTATTAATAAACAGGAGATTACAATTCTCACACCCTCTCTCCAAAACAAACGTATGGAGACCTGTTATATAGCAGGAGAATCTAACAGCCATCAACTCAAATTTAGGATGCATTAACTCCCTCCCAACAAACTGGAGTTAATCTAGCAACAAATTCCTAATTTTTGTCACCTACTGAGATTTTTGCCTATTCTATTCAAAATAGAAAATCTCAACAAACTATAACGCACAAATATTGGTTGCCTTATCAATGAATAACATATAATAACCAACCCAGTGCATTGACATTCACTACACAGTGCATTGATTGAACTATACCGGACAAATATTGGTTGCCTTTTCGGATAGTGAATGTTTGAGAAAAACATATTTATGACAATGTTAAATCAGTGTTTTTGCGATGTAGAATCGATTATACATCACCGATTATTAAAGGCGGTTTACTTGAAAGCAAAGCGCGTGGAGTAGGCAGCGATGGTGTGTTTCTATGTACATTTGGTTCTCAAATGTTATGGAGTTGGTACAAAATATGGTTTTTCTCGTGGGGAAAGTTTGAAAAAGACATTTTTTCTAAAACATGTCAAATCCAATGAATCTTGGGGTGCCACTGTTGCAAAGAAGAGTCGATTATACATCGCCGATTAGTAAAGGCGGTTACTTAAAAGCAAAGCGAAGCCCGTGGAGTAGGAAGGAAAGCCAGCGGTGTTGTATCAAAAGTTGAAATGCCAGTTCCAGTGGTATTGTGTTTCTCTGTACCAACCCTGAAACAGAGAAACAGTTGGATGTTGGAACCAACCCTGAATGAACAACTCCATTACTTTCTTCTGTGCATTTAAATCCATGTAATTACATCACTTTCGAATCTGCCCAACGAACGCACTCTAACGAATATTCAATCAATCTTTGGATGACACGACGCCCTTCAATCATAATGTCTGCCTCGCCGTCGCTCTCGCTGTCATTTCTTACGTTCCCTCCCTCTTTCCTCCCCCACGTGGATGAGATGACATATGCCCGTCACTGCCCACTGCCATTCATGTTATATATAATCCCAATCACTCATCACTCCAAACACATCCATCTACCACAGCAATTCAACGTACTGGTTTTTTACTCACTCGTTGAATCCAATATTTTTTCTTTACGCAGTTCTGTTCCTTTCCTTTCATATATATCCTCCCTGCATTACTCTGGCCTTGGACATGGACACGCCCCTCCTCTTCCTTCTATTGTTAACTTCATCGAGACTTCTCGTAACTGTCTCTCCAAATTTCTACAATGATGTCGACATTACATGGGACAATGATCGTGCTAAAATCCTTGACGATGGCCAACAACTACAGTTGACTCTGGATCGAACTTCAGATAATATTTGGTAAATATATTTTTCATGCCAATATGGTCTGCAACTCTTTCATTTTCATTTAGACTTATTAGACATCTTATTCCTTCCTTTTTGATGACAGGTTGTGGGTTTCAATCCAAAGAGGAGTATCTGTTTGCCAAGATTGATATGCAAATCAAGTTGGTACTTGGCAACTGATGTGTGATATGTTCTTGGCATTAAGAAGAACCTGATTTCTGTGTCAAAGATCACAGATCAGGACCTCAAAGTAGAATTTTTTAAATCTCATTGCATTATTAAAGATTTGTTGGATCAGATGAAGTCCATTGCTACAAGTATTCACATAGGAGGACTCTACAAACTGGATGTGAAGAATACGCCACAGCAAGCCTTGATGTCGTCGGACAAGTCTGTTGAAAATTTGTGGCATCAGCGACTTGGGCATATCAATTTCAGTGATCTCCTTATGTTGCAGAAAAAATGTATGGTAGATGGTCTTCCTTTTTTGAAAAAGTTGCATATTAATTGTGAAGCATGTGCGTTCGGTAAACAACATAGAGATGAATTTCCTACCGTTAAAGATAGAAAACAAAGGGATATACTCGAACTTGTACACACTGACTTATGTGGCCCAATGCAGACAAGATCGTTAGGTGGGGCCTATTATTTTTTAATCTTTGTTGATGAGTGTACAAGATTCACATGGGTATATTTTCTTAAACAGAAAAGTCATGCTTTTGAATATTTCAAGCAATTCAGAAACATGATTGAGAAGCAAACAAGAAATTCTATCAGGATTCTTCGATCAGATCAAGGGGGAGAATTCAAGAAAGGAGTCTTCATCAAATACTGCAACGAGCATGGGATATAGCAGCAATTTACAACACCTTACACTCCTCAGCAGAATGGAGTTGCTGAGAGGAAAAACATAACACTGGTGGAGTGTGCTCGCAGTATGTTGAAAGGTAAGAATCTAACCAATGGTTTTTGGGCAGAAGATGTTAATACTGCAGTGTATTTAAAGAATAGGAGTCCTACTAAAAGTCTTGAATATAAAACTCCTTTTGAAGCATTGTTTGGCTTCAAGCCTGCAGTAAGTCATCTTAGAGTATTAGGCTATAAAGCTTATAAATTGTTTGACCCTTCTACTCACAAGGTGTTTGTCAGTAGAGATGTATTATTCCATGAACAGATTGATGATGGAAATCTTGTCCAAAACAATGAAGAATGGCATGTACCCTTACTTTCAGAAGAGGATAGTGAAACAAGAATCAATCAGCAATAGGAACAGAATCAGGAATAGCAACGGGAATAGCAGCAGAAACAACAGCAGTAGGATAATGTGGAAGAAAACGAGTTCAGTCCCCAAAGAGAAGAAAGAAGCAGAATAATTGAACCCCCACCACTCAAAAGATCAATTACAGGTTACGCCTTCAACATTGGTTCCGGGGTCATCTCTTGGTGCAACAAGAAGCAGCATACTATTGCTTTATCCTTAGCAGAAGCAGAATATCAAGCGGCCATGTGTGTAGCGACATGTAAGGCAATTTGGTTGCATATACTTCTCCAAGATGCAGGGGAAGAACAGACAGAAGCTACGATCATAAATTGCGACAATCAAAGTTCCATCAAACTGGCTTACAATCCCGTGTTCCATGAAAACACTAAGCACATAGACACTCAATTTCATTTTGTCAGGGAGAAAGTACAATCCAAAGATATTTCTGTAGAGTATTATAATTCTTGTGATAATATGGTTGATATATTCACTAAGCCTCTAGGAAGACTGAAGTTTGATTTGTTTAGGAATACATTAGGTGTGTTTAAAAATCCCTTTCTCCATAAAGGGGGAGTGTTAGAAATTAATGGAGATTAGGTATTTGGTTACGTAGTTGTGATTTTGTTTTTTATTAGATATTCAGTTCCTATCATTTAGGAATCTATTCTACCAAATGTATCTATTTAATCATTGGAGTTTAATGAGAAACCTCAAGCGGGTGCATTTGCTTGTAGGAGCTCCTGGTGATCTGCACCTGTGAGCTCCTGTGTTGTTTGTCAAACTTCATGTCTTCAATCTGCAACTGTTGACAAACAGGTTGTGGGTTTCAATCCAAAGAGGAGTATCTGTTTGCCAAGATTGATATGCAAATCAAGTTAGTACCTGGCAACTCTACAGGCACAGTCACTGCTTATTATGTATGTTTTATTGTTACTCTACCCTCCTTCACCCTATTAATACTCTGAATGACAATATCTTCCCCTATGCTATATGCTAACATGCTGTTGGTATATGCCCCCTTGCAGCTATCGTCTCAAGGCCCCAAACATGATGAAATAGAATTTGAATTTCTTGGCAACCTTTCCGGGGATCCTTATATTATGCACACTAATGTCTTCGCTCAAGGCCTTGGCAATCGTGAGCAACAATTTTATTTGTGGTTCGACCCAACCTTGGATTTCCACACTTATTCCGTTCTCTGGACATCAAACCAAATCATGTATGTGTTCTAATTAATTCTTCACTCATTCGTTTATTCAATAGAGTATATTACAATCTTCGAATCTAATATAAATATAATTGTATGTTCGTGTTGACGGGAAAATATGTCTAGCCAACAGTAGGGGATCTCCCCGGTAGAAAGTCCCAATTAGACTTTGAACCGTTTGGAGTAGGGATCCCGTCCGGGGTGTGGG
>CM076576.1:308136700-308209479 GCA_034641835.2 Pinus albicaulis | reverse complement strand
ACAGTTCAAGGGCGGACAAACCGTGGTTTCTCCTGCCGTCGTCGTTCCGACGCAAGTAAAAAGTGTCGCACTATCGACACTTATTCCGACGTTCCGAACAGGCGTCACTCTTCCGACGTATCACAAACCGTCGCGGCTCCGACGTTTTAAACGTGGTTCTTCCGACGCTCATTAACCGTCGCAGTTCCGACTAAACGTGGTCCGACGTTTTGGAGTCGCTCTTCCGACGCTTGTAAATTGTCGTAATTCCGACTAAACGTGGTCCGACGTTTTCGACGTCACTCTTCCGACGTCTGGAAGATGTCGTAATTCCGACGATATGTGGTCCGACGTTTGGAACGTCGCGCTACCGACGTTTTCATACTGTCTCTCTTCCGACGTTTCTGGGTGGTCGCAGTTCCGACGTTTAGCACGTCGCGCTTCCGACGTTTTCATACTGTCTCTCGTCCGACGTTTCTGGATTGTCGCAGTTCCGACGTCTACAAGGCGTCGGTAGACCGACGGAGGGTTCAATTTAAAAAAAAAAATTAAAATTTTAAAAGACGAGAAACGTTGTTTTGAAGATATTATATGAAGTAAAACAGTCCATGAAAGTGAAATAGCAGTATGTAGAATAGTAAAGCAACAAATAGAGTACCGACGTCCATTGTTCCAAATACAAATTAAAGTACCCAAAACCCTGCAATAGTGAAGTAAAACAGTCCATGAAAGTGAAGATATTATATGAAGTAAAACAGTCCATGAAAGTGAAGATATTATATGAAATAAAAAAGTCCATGAAAGTGAAGATATTATATGAAGTAAAACAGTCCATGAAAGTGAAGATATTATATGAAGTAAAACAGTCCATGAAAGTGAAATAGCAGTATGTAGAATAGTAAAGCAACAGATAGAGTACCGACGTCCATTGTTCCAAATACAAATTAAAGTACCTAAAACCCTACAACAGTGAAGTAAAACAGTCCATGAAAGTGAAATAGCAGTATGTAGAATAGTAAAGCAACAGATAGAGTACCGACGTCCATTGTTCCAAATACAAATTAAAGTACCCAAGACCCTACAACAATGAAGTAAAACAGTCCATGAAAGTGAAATAGCAGTATATGAAGTAAAACAGTCCATGAAAGTGAAATATCAGTATGTAGAATAGTAAAGCAACAGATAGAGTACCGACGTCCATTGTTTTAAATACAAATTAAAGTACCCAAAACCCTGCAACAGAGAAAAACGCTAATCATAATCATGTGAGGAGTGTGATATGTCCAAAATATAAAAAGACCATCAGACCATATCAATAAACCAGCAACATAGACCAGCATCGCTAGTCTTGAAGGCAGAGTGATAAACATTAATCATTTTTTTTTTCACAAGAGAAAAAACGATGTTTTGAATATATTGTATGAAGTAAAACAGTCCATGAAGTCATTACATTTTCACATCTCAAGATTGGAACCCAAATATCCATCCAGAAAAGTGGAAGTCCCACCCCAGACAATGATAGAAAAATACCCCATGTCACATACAGGGACATGATATAAAACCCAGTAACGGTCCACATGGAGATTATCGACAATCTGAGAAAGCATCCAAATATGCCCGAGGCATCTATAAGAAAGTGAAATAGCAGTATGTAGAATAGTAAAGCAACAGATAGAGTACCGACATCCATTGTTCCAAATACAAATTAAAGTACCAAAAATCCCGCAACAGAGAAAAACGTTAATCATGTGAGGACTGTGATATGTCCAAAATATAAAAAGACCATCAGACCATATCAATAAACCAACAACATAGACCAGCATCGCTAGTTTTGAAGGCAGAGTGATAAACATTAATCATTTTTTTTACAAGAGAAAAAATGTTGTTTTGAATATATTATATGACGTAAAACAGTCCATGAAGTCATTACATTTTCACATCTGAAGATTGGAACCCAAATATCCATCCTAAAAAGTGGAAGTCCCACCCCAGACAATGATAGAAAAATACCCCATGTCACATACAGGGACATGATATAAAACCCAGTAACGGTCCACATGGAGATTATCGACAATCTGAGAAAGCATCCAAATATGCCCGAGGCATCTATAAGAAAGTGAAATAGCAGTATGTAGAATAGTAAAGCAACAGATAGAGTACGTACTGACGTCCATTGTTCCAAATACAAATTAAAGTACCCAAAATCCTTGAACAGAGAAAAACGCATCATGTGAGGAGTGTGATATGTCCAAAATATAAAAAGACCATCAGACCATATCAATAAACCAGCAACATAGACCAGCATCGCTAGTTTTGAAGGCAGAATGATAAACATTAATCATTTTTTTTTCAGAAGAGAGAAAATGCTATTTTGAATATATTATATGAAGTAAAACAGTCCATGAAGTCATTACATTTTCACATCTGAAGATTGGAACCCAAATATCCATCCAGAAAAGTGGAAGTCCCACCCCAGACAATGATAGAAAATACCCCATGTCACATACAGGGACATGATATAAAATCCAGTAACGGTCCACATGGAGATTATCGACAATCTGAGAAAGCATTCAAATATTCCCGAGGCATCTATAAGAAAGTGAAATAGTAGTATGTAGAACAGTAAAGCAACAGTTAGAGTACCGACGTCCATTGTTCCAAATACAAATTAAAGTACCCAAAATCCTTGAACAGATCAAGAAAAACGCTAATCATGTGAGAATTCAAAGTAAAGTTAATCTATTAACATTGCGAATAAAATTACACCGAAGTCAAAAACATTGCCTGGCCATACTCATGGCAAATTTGTCATCAAAAAATCAAAAAATTAAGAAGACCGCCCTCATACGGGGAAACCAGTCTTGAACGTTTAATTTACAGAATTCAAAAATATTACTTAAAGGTCCAGCACAGTAAAATAAACTAAAAGCAGCCCAATTAACTGGGCCTACTAAGCAAGAAAAACAAATTAAAACCCGCTCAGACCCGCCGGACGGGTGCATTCTTCCTGCGTTTGGGCCTCCTCGCGGAAGACCACAGTGACTACAGCTGTGATTCGCGGGCGGTTGAGAGTGCAATCAAAGGAAAATTGCGCAGTGCGCGTCGTGGGAGAAGGTGAACTAGCCTCTGCTGAGGTGCTGGAGGGAGCGCGCCGGGATTGACCTCTAGTGCTCCCCCTGCGGCAACGCATCCTATGACGCACGCGAGGCATGGGTGCAATCGCAGTGGGCACAAGAGACGAAGAAGCAGAATTCCAATTAATAGAGGAAGACAGACAGAGAGTACAGAATCGAGAGAAATGGAAATATGCAACAAAGTCTAGGCAGAAGTTCCGCTGGCCACTTCTCCTTATCATCGCAGTTACCAGACAGTGTAATCCAGCAACCGGCTTGTCTGAAAAACCATGGCTAAACGCCATTTTTTATGTCGACCCGTCTGCAATGCAATCAAAGGACGGCTGTCATAATGAATCTCCGATCATTAATAATGAGAGCCGAAGGCCGGATCAAATTGGAGCGTGCGGAATCGCTCAGAGGAGTGGAGGTCCGATCTTGAACAGTGTTAAAAATTAATTAATCTAGATTTGATGTGAAAACTTAATTCAACAGCGTTAAATGTTAATGCGAATGATATGAAATCGCCATATCCATGTCCCATCACCTTAAATGCCATCGAATGCACCCGCAGCCGGGAGCAGGGCAAGTTTTTATTGAGGACACGTGGCAAAAATTGATTGGAGCGGATCTTTGTTTGGGCCGCTCGCGCAGTGGAAATCCGGACCCGTAAAATATTAGGGCGAATTTGATAAGAAATCCGCGTCACAAAATTGGCCGACGTCAGCAGGCTATTTTGGAACGCGAATTTGGTTTGAATTATGGTTTATCGCCGTTTGAAGTCCGGCTGGCTCGACTTTTGAACAATTTTCTTATAAAATTTGTGTTGGTTTTCTTTGATAATACACATATTAAAATCCCGCTTAATAAAGAGACAAAATTGTTGTGCTTTCGGAACCTGACCTGAGGATTGGACATGAGTTAACAAAAAAAAGGATAGCGGAACCAGACATGCACCCGTGGTCAAGCCCTCTACCAAAACCATGAGCGGAATCACAAAAGCTGGTTGCCCATATCGCACCGCTTTTGCGGAGTAGGCGGTATTTCCTATTCGCGAGCGATTCCATAGGGAATGCGACACGTGGCAAAGTGACCCCGGCAAACAACCGTTTAACCCACGCCATCGCACGTTAAAGCCCGACGTTGGAAGCCGAGCGAAATTGCCAAGAGTCGTTGATTTGGAGAAGGGCCATCGGACGGTGGTCGCACGTTGAACTTGCCCGGAGGTTAACTAAGGTGTGCGGAGGATAGCCAAGTACGATATGAGTGTTTGATTGGTTATTGATATATATAGGTGGGGCCGGAGTATAATGAAATTGTTTAATTAAACGATTGGCGGATAATTAGCATAAGTCTGGAGGGTGATTGAAATTTTGGTTTAAAACAACCTAAATATTTGAAATTTTGTAAGAATTGTCTGGCACACTTTGAATATAAATTTTGAAGTCAAGTGCATGATGCTGTATAGGATCAAGTGTCATTTTGAATACCAAATGTTTCACAAAAACTTCTCAACATGCTACCCTGCAGTAAGGATTAAATGACAATATTGCATCAACTATTTCCATAATAAAAGTGCACCTCGGCCATAAGACTAAACAACTACAAATGTTGTAGATCTAACAAGACCACACAATCAAATGTATTCCACAAGGCCAATACCGTATGAAAAATGAAAAGGAGTTTGCAACCAAAAATACCTTAGGCAACTAATTCAATTAGATACACCAAACCATCAGCAAAAAGGAAAACCAGCCTACTCAAAAGGCAAGCGTTTACCTCCTTTGACAAAATTTTGAGTTCCGAAACAAGGCCTTTATTGTCTTGTCAATGCCCCTAGTAATTTGAACGGGGTTTGCACCTGCTGCAACAACCTAAACAAAAAGGTTTCATTTCAAATTATTTTCCACAAATTTAAGATACAACCATTGTCAGTTTTGTATTTCCTAACAAGCTCATAAATTTTGACAAAAGAACCAAAATTCTTTAATACCTGATAGCAATTTTTTCACTCAAAAACTATCTTAGACTCAATAAGCCCAACCCAAAACTAAAAAACAAAACACCATAAGACCCTACAAAAATGAATAGATGATCTTAATCCAGTACTATCGACAAAAAGTTACCTTTACACCCTCACTTATTAAACCCCGTGCTGTTGAATTTTAACTTCAACTGCTGCAGCAGAAGGACGGATTCAGCAGCAACATTTTTTTTTGGAGGTTGCTTGCATGCCATCCAGAAATTTAATTCAGCATTTAAAATTCCTGCAAGTTTTTTTTGTAGACGGCCATAGCCATATTTCTGTACAGGATTGTATTTAAACACAACAGCCAGCATTAACGCAATTCACCAACCAGAAATTAAACAAACAGAAATTTACCCGACAGTTTTGTAAATTTAAAAGGAGGACACGTGGAGCATTAATATTGGATCGCATGAAATTGAAGGGAATCTGAAAACCTGAAAACCGGACCCGAATTTTTTATAGGGCACATTGGATTGAGAATTCGAGTTAAAATTAGGCAGACGTCAGCATCCCATTTTGGAACGCGAATTTGGTTTGAAATTCAATCTATTTAGACTTTGAAGTCCGACGGAAAGGGTTCTTTAATGTTTTGATAGTTTAATATATACATATGTTATATATATATCATATGCGAAATGAAAGGTGGGCCATAGAATTTAGTTTTAATTTTATTTTTTTAAAAGAGGGTTTATTATAATATGTTTTATATGTTCCGGCATATAAAAATAAAAAGGTCGAAAAAGCTTGGTAGTTTTTTTTATAGACAGTACGTAAATTTTTTATTACATAGCAGTGTGTAAAAAGTGAAAAATTGAGTGTAACTTTTTAAGTGTGTATGCATAGCAGTGCGAAAGGGAAAAACACAGCAGAGTGTCTTAGAGACAGAGTATGTTTGTTTTGAACATACAGTGAGTTGGTTTTATGCACTGCGTTTTGTAGCAGTCATAATTTTGTAATCCCTCTCAGTGAGGAAGTAGTGTAATAGTTTTTTTTTGAGTTATTGAAGGGAATAGTAGTTTGTTTTTTAAAGTATTGAAACTCTGTCTCCTGTCAAAGAAATTTTTATTTTCTGTGTGTTAGAGGAAGGGAGATTTATGGGTGGTTATTATGAATCAACCAACCATTCAGAACATGCTCATCAATCCAAACCATAAGTATTATGTGACAATATTCAAGCAGGCACTCAATCGGATTTCTGAAGCTATGTTAGAGAAACCCTAAACTCTCACTCAAAATAGGTGAAATGTGGCACCACTCAGAGATTGACATGTGCCAATTGGTACAAGTGGTAGACAATTGGCATGCTCAAACAACGAGGTGATGCAGGAATGACATGAGGGAGAAAATATCAGAAAAGCCCCAAATCTGGAGAACTAAAGCTCATCACCAACCTGATATTGACAACTTTACATGATGTAACCTATGAAATCGTAAATGGAGAAATCATAGTAACAATAAAGTAACCTATGTAAAAATAAAGTCGGATTCATCCTGGGAGTGGTAATGGGAGAAATCATAGTGAACAACAAGAAACATGCATAGTTGCTTACAATCAAATAGATGAAAAAACACATACAAAAAACCTAGATAATAATCGTGCACAAGCTTAATATTGAATTATGAACTGTAAAGGAACTAACAAAATGTCAAGCGCACAAGCAAAAATATCCTGGACATGACCCTGGTTGACAAGTTGTATTGCTCATGATGCAAGAGGATTTGTACCTGCACTGCCAATTCAATCAAAATCCATCATTATCTATATAATAAATACAAGTAATTGATGTAGTATTTTTTACTCTAAGATGCATTCTTATGATAATGTTAGAACATATGTTGAAAATGTCAAAACATACCCGAATAAGCTCCTCTTCGTTTCAAGAACAATTTATTGGAGTCGCATGAACTTGGAACAAGCCTCCCACGATCTGAAAGAGTAGCAACTAAGTCAACAGTGACTTTTTTGTTGCTACGCCGGATCAAGGGAGGTTTGCTCCAAGATTAAATCGCTCCAATAAATTATTCTCTACTAAACAGGGCCAACCACGTGAAGGTGGAAGCTCTTATGGCCCCTCCCCCCCCTCACATCACTCTCAATTCCCCAATACCCAATCTATATTTCAATTTTTACTTTCATGAGCATAAAAAAAAATATTCAATAACTAGTAAAAAAACAATTCAACAAAAAGTATGCAAGGAAACATTGCAATTAATGCTTGACATAAAAATAGTATGATAAATGAGTTTTATATATAACGCAAAAAAATGTTCCAAGTATGGTAACGTTTGTCTTATAATAATACAATATTTTACATTGTCAAATTTTCTTTTTCTTCTTCCTATTTTTAAAGCTTCTAATTACATCATCAATATCATCGTGCTCTGCTCCTGTTTCGTGCCTTTCAACCCGCACTGCTGACCTAGTTGCGTATTCACGATGTCTGGGCTCATCCAGTGACGGGGCATCGCCTACAAAAACAGATAATATTAAATTTTAATTGTCAGCTTTTAAATATCATTGAACTAGTTCGGTAATATTAATAAAAAAAATTGCAATGAGATTATTTACCTGGTGCACCAGTTGTCGCCGCTGACCTAGTTGCATTGTCATGATGTTTGGTCTCATCCAGTGACGGGGCATCGCCTCCAAAAACATATAATAATTAAATTTTAATTATCAGTTTTTAAATATCATTGAACTAGTTCGGTAATATTAATAAAAAAAATTGCAATGAGATTATTTACCTGGTGCACCAGTTGTCGCCGTTGGGACTGTTGCCCTGTCTTCCTCTCTGGTGGTAAGATCCTCATGGGAAACATTCTCTATCATTTAAACAAAAAACGTTATAAGGACAACCATCAAGGTATAATTAGAAAAAATTATAAGTGGAAATTAATTACCGTCACGGCCCTCACTGATAGCAGCATTGTCGGCCTGGTCCCCACTACAATGATCAAGTTGCACGAGAGGATCATCTACATCTGGCTCTAAAACTGGGTTATTTACCTCGTCGGTAGTGTTGCTCCCCTGATTTAAACAAAGTTGTTAGACATTAAATTTATGGACGAAACCAAAAATATTGAAAGGTTAATGTTTTACCTTATCAGGCATTGTAGATCTTGGGACCTGCCCCAAGCTTCTGCGACGTTCAACTACAGCTTGATAGCCAAAACGGAAAGCAATATTTTTATCTTCCTCTGTAGTTATTGTTCCAAAGTCATCACCCTACATTATATATGATTGTGTATTTTTAATCATATCTGATAGGATTACAAAAACGTTGAAAGGCGATACAATTAATTATAAGATGTTTAGCTACTTAATTACAATTCTTGCAGCTAATTTCAAGTAGCCACCCTGGCCGAGCTTGTGATGGCCCTTTTTCTCAATCCTAGCTTTGGTTGCCTTTGAGGTGTCAAGCAACCTAGCATCAAAAGATTGAAGTCAGATATGACGTAGCACACTTTTATTTTAGACATAAAGAAAATTAAAGCTATTGAATTAAAGTTGTAATCTACCTTGCGGGTCCAGTTGGCATTTTTCCTTCTTTCTTTGCCCTTTTCTCTTTTCCGTCATGGATGAGTGCTCTCCACTCACTCTCTGAAACTGCGAGAGGACGCTCATATCTAGGGTTAAATTGCAATTTCGTCCTATAGGTGTCCCTGGTATATTTCAAATATTTGTCGGCTACCTGAGCCACCGCTTTTCTGTCAAATGTGCCGACCCCAAAAAGGGCTTCTAGATAATCTAGAAGTTCTTTTTTCAGGTTGGAATTCTGGGAATTCCACCCTGTACGTATGGTTGGGCCAAAAATTACCAACGTATGGCTCTCCAGAATCCTGTAGAACTCATTGTTTCCTACACAGAATAAAACCAAAAGAAAAAGAAGATATTATCATTAATTTAAAAATAAAAATCATGATAAATATGTTTTAGATAAAGTACATGAAATAGTTAAAATATTAAAATTTTACCTGGGAGTTGTACATGCTTTATAGGGACACCTTCATCGTTCACAAAAAACATGCCATTAATGGTCCTCGTGAGCCGACACTTGTAGCTCTGTGGAAACGCAATAATGGCCGCTGGTTATCGTGCCTCATCATTGCCAACACGTTCAGCTAGCTGGTCGGGTGTCGCCTTTGGGCAGGTGTGTGTTTCTTTGATAGGCACCTAAAGGGAGTGGTATGTGCAACAGAGGGTTGTTGGCACTGCCCCTTGTGTCCCACTACCACCAACACCGGGTTCCAAGAAAATGCCGTAAGACGCTACATACAAAGAATCCTTTGTTAGTTAAATAATGTAAAAATTGGAAAATCAAACTATCACAATTCATCTCATGCAACAAAAATATCCTTTTGACTTTTTATTATTACTCGATATCTATTTTTTCATTTCATAAGATGTTGTATCCTCTCTTCTGTTTCAGGTGTTTGAGGCGCATCTATCAAAGCATTAAATTCCGACGCTGCATCTCGTGCCTTTTTTTGCAACAACAACACTGGAGATAGGGATGAAAAAAGCTCTTCCTCAAAGAGGGAATCATCAGGCGTACCATGGCTAGGTGTCTGCATATTTGAACAAAATTAATATTATTTCAATTATGTAAATAACTAAATACCTAAAGATAGAGCAATGCTGGCACTTTACATGTTCTTCCGCTGGCCTCTTTCCTCGATCATCCCGTCTCGGGGTTGTTCCTGCACTGCTCTGATCAGTCTGCCACATTGCAATAAAATTATAAATGTAAAAACTTGAAAACAATATCTAACTTGAAAATACAAAATGAAAACTGAAATAATTTCTAATAAGACACCGGAAGACAGAGTTAGAGTTTCAAATATGCCTTGCATTGAATTCAGTCCTGGAAACATGTCATTGCACATTAAGGCACCCAAACATTCAATCCACGAATGATATATTTAAGTAGCCTTCTCCTATTCTGGGAAAACACCATACCTATAATGCATTCACTTGCATGTATAAAGGGAAAGGAAAACATGTTTTCATACAACGGTGACAAAGGCATCTTGGGGAAAGGTATCCTCACTTTTTATTTATGTTTTTCACCCACACCACTCTCGTGTTTTCACTAATCCCGTTTTGTCATTTTTGGATTCAAATTAAGTTAAGGCCTTAAGTATTTTTTGACCTTTCGGTGTAGTTTTTATAAGTGGCATGTATGGATTTTCCATTAATTCTGCACTTTTTCTCTTCATGCGCATGTTTCCCCGGAAATCAAATGCATGATTTAGTCCCATACATTTAACAAGTTGTTGGATCAACTCCATAGGAAATATCATGTTTCCTATTCAATCAAAATTTATCTCAGTTAGGGTAGGTAGGAAGGTTTTCCCTTTGTATTAATAGGGCACTTCTAGCTTGCATTTTTATTATATCTTTCAAATTTAGTGTCGTTTCAATTAGGGCATGAATTTTTGCAACTTTCAAGGTGAGAATGAACAAAGACAAAATTTTGTGATGGATGACTGTATATGACTCCATGGCTAGAGGAAAAGGCACTAATCTACTTCTTCAAATATCTATAGTTCTCATTCACCTCATACGAAGATGGTCCCTGATATTGAGCCAAATGTTGCAGCAAAAAGTTCCCCCCCTCCATAATTTGATAGTCAATGGAAATTTCTTAAATTGATGATGGGGCAAGATTATGGAACATTGGCACATACATATGTAATGGAATTCCAAGATCATGATATATGTTTGTATATGTTTATGGCAATGTTCCACCAAGTCCCCTGGAGGTGGGAGCGAGGGGACGAGGGAGCGCGGGAGCGGCCTATGCAAAAGCTCCCTACCAATTTTCAGAAAACGTGGGGGGACGTCGGGGTCATAAAAATTATAAAATTTAATATTTAAAATGTAACTATATTTTTGCAAGGAATGTATATACAGTCATCATACACTTGCATCATGAAAGATAAATCATAAATGATAAAATTACAAATCGATGAATGATGAATCATATAATTGAAACAAATTTAAAAGTTAAAAGTTAAAACATACATCGTACAATCATGCATGTAAGTTTGTAAGTTTGTAACTATATAATCATTAATGTAACTACTAACAATGTACAATGAAAATAAAGTTTAAGATATCATATGACATATTATATCAAGATTCAAAATAGAGTTTAAACTGAAGTTTACAACTCAAGTCTGAAACATAAAACTTAAACGCAAATAAGTTATGTCTCAAACATAAAACATAAAACATAACATATGAATATCAAATGATATCATCATACTGATAAATGAGCATAAATGCTCAAGTTAATGCCCCACTAGTCTCTGCATCCAACTTCTGCACGAATATATCAAGATCAACCATGTCACCATCTGACTCAGAATCACTTGGATTCTCAAATATGCTAAGTGGCACATCAAATTTTAACACGAAACCATAAACTAAAAGGGGCGGTGAGGGGACGTGAGGGAAACATCCCCTAGAAGTCCCCAAGACCCCGGAGCGCGAGGGGGTGAGGAATCTAGACCCCTAGGTGGGGAGGCGAGACCCCGTGTAACACTGGTTTATGGAGGTGGTGGAGCAAAAAAGAGCTCAAATAGAGCTGAAATTTTTCACATAAAAAGGACTGTGGGCTTGACTAATGGTTCCATTTAAAAATGATATCTAGACAGAGAATAAGTGTAGCATGCAAACATGCATTGAAAATCCATCTGAGTTTGCATTGTATTACTTATGATGGATTCAAATTTGGGTTTCAAAATGCCAGGTTATGGCATGATTTTGTCGAGAAACCCTTAGTTGGATTCTCATGTTGGTTTAATTTATATTTTAAGTTTGTTTTGTAATCTTTGGGTGATAGTAACTCATGAACTAGGTTACCAATGTGTAACAATCATATTTCAAGAATAAAGTTGTGATTTTTTTATATTATTATTATTATCTATTAGCTACGAGTATTGACACCTAATGCCCGGAATTTTGACATCTTGATAGCATGGATAATTTCGAAAATGTTTCTAGTAATGTTAACATAATAACTATCATTACATGTCTTCACTTTTTTCACCATAATAGACCTGTGATATGGACTCATCACACAACTTCATATGTTATGTCCCAACAAGTTCAAACTGGTTGAACCTACCTCATAGTGTGGTTATTAAGGACAAGTTGCTTGATATATAACTCGATAGCATAGACCACGTTGCAGTTCTAAAAAGAATCCTCAAGTGTCAAAAAAACTTCACAATATGTTCTACTATAAAGCCTTTTGGGATACCCGAAATAATATATGTATCATTAATGACTTTTAAAGTATGACAAGATCCAGAGGGAAAGGAAATCAATGGAAGAGTGATCCACCAATGAGAACCTAGAATTTAGCATCAGATGAGTTAGAGTCTAGGAAATTGAAAGCCTATAATTTTAATTAGTGATGAAGGACATCACATAGGTAATTATATTTTCATGTAGAATAATCTGTTAATTCAAATTTAAACTACACAATATGAAAGGCATACCATAAATTTTTCCACGTAAGTCCAAACAACCTATAAAAATGGAAAACCTTCTTTTTCCATGGGAAATAATTTACCTTTCCTTTTTCAAGGCAATCTAAATCACAAAAAATATGAACTATACTGCACACATTCTTGGATAATGTGAAAGTGGAAAGGAATACCCTACACAAGTGATGCACACATGTACATTTGAACACTAATAGATTTTTGTAGTTGAAATGCAATGCTTGTTTTCATTTAAATGTAGGGTTTTTAAAGCAAGTAGAAATAATGGCTGCCAAATTAATAAGCGTTTCTTTGGGAAAAATTTAAATCTTGTATTGGGTGATGAAGATAATAGAGGGTATTGAATCTTGATTCTGGACATCTAGAGAGAACCCTACAGCCTAACACAATCCAATGGAATTGACCAAAAAAACCCAAATAGAGTCAACCCTACTATAGGAGGAAGGGCCTGCAGTAAGAACTTACCATTTTTCAAGAGCTGAGGGCGAATGTTGTTCTGCAAGAGCTGAGGGCGAACGCTGAGGGCGAATGTTGTTCTGCAAGAGCTGAGGGCGAACGCTGAGGGCGAATGCTGAGGGCAAAGGCTGTTCTGCAAGAGCTGAGGGCGAATGCTGTTCTGAAAGAGCTGAGGGGGAATCCAGGGTGAATGTTGTTCTGCAAGAGCTCAGGGCGAATGCTGAGGGCGAATGCTGTTCTGCAAGAGCTCAGGGCGAATGCTGAAGGCGAATGCTGTTCTGCAAGAGCTGAGGGCGAATGCTGAGGGCGAATGGTGTTCTGCAAGAGCGGAGGGCGAATGCGCGCATGACATCAGACGTTAATGTAGCACACATGTACATTTGAACACTAATAGATTTTTGTAGTTGAAATGCAATGCTTGTTTTCATTTAAATGTAGGGTTTTTAAAGCAGGGAGAAATAATGGCCGCCAAATTAATAAGCGTTTCTTTGGGAAAAATTTAAATCTTGTATTGGGTGATGAAGATAATAGAGGGTATTGAATCTTGACTCTTGACATCTACAGAGAACCCTACAGCCCAACAAAATCCAATGGAATTGACCAAAAAAACCCAAATAGAGTCAACCCTACTATAGGAGGAAGGGCCTGCAGTAAGAACTTACCATTTTGCAAGAGCTGAGGGCGAACGCTGAGGGCGAATGCTGTTCTGCAAGAGCTGAGGGCGAACGCTGAGGGCGAATGCTGAGGGCAAATGCTATTCTGCAAGAGCTGAGCGCGAATGCTGACCGAAAATGCTGTTCTGCAAGACCAGAGAGCGAATGCGCGCGTGATATCAAACGTAGCTATTGCGACAAATACCAAACATTTTTATGTAGCGCGCATATAAGTTTCGAATTTTATGTAGCGCCCATATAAGTTTGGTATTTTTTTGTAGCGCGAAAATAACTGTCGCTATACCGACGGCGGAAAAGGTGTCGCTCTTAGGACGGTGCCTCCAAACGTCGCAATGGCGACACCTAGACATTGTGTCGCCGTTGCGACGTTTAGAGTCGTCTCAATAGCGACGCTTTGGGCCATGGTGTCGCAATTGCGACGTCTTCTTTTAAACGTCGTAATTGCGACACTAGTTTAAGTGTCGGTATTACGACACTTTTCTCACAAAAATTGTTGCTTTGTGTCTTTCAATCTTGCCTTCAGCATTTCTCTTGGTCTTGTAGACCCATTTTACTCCAATGACTTCTTTACCTTGTGGGAGGTCCACTAACTCCCATGTGTCATTCTTTTCAATTGCACCAATCTCTTCATTCATTGTTTCAATCCATTTTTCTTCTTTTACAACATCTTCAAAATGAATTGGGTCATAAAAATGACAAAAAAAGAAAATAAAGAGTTTAGACCATTATCATTATCAGCTTCTTGCTCATAAATTTCACTCAAATTTCTGAATCTTGGTCTTCTTGGTGTGCTTGGAGTTTCACTTGTACTCGAGGGAGTTTATGATCCCTGTGGTGTGCTTGGAGAAGCACTTCCTTAATTTCTCAAGGCTGTTATGTTTCCTACTTGTGGTGTGCTCTGCTGTGCTTGTGTAGGTGGAGGAGGAACCTTCGTGGAGGAATTATTTGCTGTTGTGCACTCCTCTTAGTTTTCGTGAGACACACATGTCTTCACGTTCACTGTTTTCTCTAAGCTTCCATCCAAAGCTTTTTCTTCAATAAACTACACATCTCTGTTGATTATAACTTTCTTGGTGGATGGCTTATAGAGTTTGTATGCCTTGGACTCATCATTGTATCCAAAAAAGATACACTTCTCCCCCTTGCTATCCACTTTCTTCCTTAGTTGATCTTGGACATGTGCATAAGCCACACATCCAAATACTTTCATGCGAGTGGAAAACTGCTTTGTTCCACTCCATGCTTCTTCCAGAACTCTATTCATAACAGCTTTGGTTGGGCATCTATTTAAGATATACGCTGCATAATTGACAACTTCATCCCAATACTCATTTGGCAAATGTTTTCCCTTCAACATATGATTTGAAATGTGTGAACAAAATATTTCTTATACAGAGATAGACAGTAGGGGCTTTTACTGGTTATTTCACCTTTACTAGAAAGGATGAAACCAGAAGCTTCTGGCCCTCTTACTGGCTCTGCCTAAATAAATATGAGGTAAACACTAAATCGATCTGGAAATGAAAGTATTTGTTTCTGTTTGCAAAGTATCATTAACCAATTTTTATGTGTGAATAAGCAAGTTAAGGTATTATGCAATGGAAGTAATGTAGTTTGAAATGGAACAAATGAGTTTTGATCACTGTATAAGTCTCATTGTGAAAAGTGGACTTATTAAAAATTACTATTTAATGTAGTAAAATATGGAAATAAATAGCAAGAATGCACAACATAACAGTAAGCATTTGTTTAAGCAGTTCACCCCTCTCTTGGGCTACCTTTGCTGGGTCCAAAAGCCTCCAAATGGGCTTTTACCTCTTTTATTAATGCTCAAAATAAGTATTACACCATGAAGAAAGCCTCAAAAGGAAATATTAGCTGCAAATTCAGAATCAGAGTGCTGGAAACAGTAAAAATTGACTATTCATTCACCTCAAATAGATGAACATAGCCCAATACAGCTGATCATTCACCTAGCCCTTGTGGCTCCACAAGAAAATTCGCTGATAAAACCTCTGATAGAGTGCCCTGATGGCTCTCCAACCTGTTCCAACAGCTTCAGAATGCTCCAATACCTCCAGAACAAAAAAAAAATTCGTCCCAATTGGACTTCCCCAGCCAAAGTTATGACCAAAACTAACTTTGTCCAGTTAGAGCTAGGAAAGCTCCACCAAAAGTGGTGGAACTCCAGTTAGACCCAAAAAAATTGGAGTTGGCGCTAAATTTTTGGCACTCCGCCATATTATCTGTCAGTTATAGGTGCTAAGGATATGATCCACATGACCCGACTGTTTGGAAATTGGTTGAATAATTATGAGTTTAACACGACGTTTGTTAAGGTTTCAACCATAATATATAAATGAAACTCTGCACCGTGAGTGGGTCCACATTACCACGATCCATGTCCTGCACGCTGATGAAATTTTCCGTGGGTTCTGAGCCATGGGTTCTATGAAGGAGGGGGCTGGCCCCCTTTCGGGCCCCGCCCAAACCATTTTAAAACTTTAAATAGAAGTTCAATCCCATGGTTTAATAAGAAACACTTGTGGCCCATTGGTCGGGCCACTTCGTTAGCTCCGCCCCGACCCGGGGTCGAACCCTGCCGCGCCATAACAAAAATTTTGCAACACAACTTTCATTCAAACTTGGGGCCACGTGGTGGCCTCCGGGCTGGCCACGTGGTGCCCTCTAATTGGCTGCCATCAGAATATTCCATAGAATATTTTATGGAATATTCCCAAAATATTTTGTGGAATATTCTCTTTTTAATAAAATATTTTGTAAAGTCAAATTGGCCATTTTTTTTACTAAAATTGACAAACTTCAAAGTTGAATAACTTTCTCATACAGCGTCGGTTTTCAGTGTCGTTCACGTCTATATGATTGTTTTTCCGAGCTCTTTCCTATCGTTCTAGTTTGGATCAATTCTGAGCAACTAATTTTTTGAGCATTTTTCCACAAAGGACTTGATCACCTAATCACACCTCCCAAATGGGAAGCTTTTGGACCCCAAAAGCTCTCTGACTAGTGAAACTGATAATGTGGAGACTGATTCTCCACTCGTCCACCTTGAATAACTAAAATCTACCCGATTTCATCAAATGGAGCTTTTCAGAAAATGATAAATTGTCTCTAGAATCAACTGATCGACCCTTGCTAAGATTGATGGAGTCATGATGCAAATGATTAAAATTTGCAGAACAGCGATTGTAATTTGCAGAAAACAAACTTTTCTACACTGATCAAATTTCCAAAAAGACTTAAAATAACTTTCACCTTGCAAACTGTTCCCATGGCGAATTCGACCATTCTAAAACCAACTTTTTCCCATGCTGAATTGTGTGTCCTCCTTGCTTGCACTGCTTTTCTTTGACACTTCATTCACTGCATTGGCTGACCTCAAAGGTAACTTACGCAGCATAATATCATCTTTTTTCAAAGATAAACTGTTATTAAACTGAGAGATATTATTAGCAACATCATGAAAAGGTGAATGCTCAAAATCTTGTTGTTTCAACATCAACAAAGTTAGACTTTGACTTGCATTAACGAGCGTTTTCAATTGACCTGCATGGAGTAAAAAAGATTCCAGCTTCTTCTTGTGTGCTCTCACAATGTACTCTTTACCATCTTTGAACAAGTGATACTTGTTTTCATGGTGATGAAAGATGACCTTCCTATCAAATAAGTAAGGACTTCCCAAAACAATTCCTGAGATATCTAGCGGCACCACATCAAGTTCCACTGTGTCAATAAAATGTGCAGTTATTGCAAAGCGCAATATGCACTTCCTTGAGACTTGCAAGTTGGCATCCTTGCATATCCATTCAAGTGGATAAGGCTTCGGATGTGGAATGGTCTCAAGTTTAAGTTGCTTGACCAAGTCTTCAGATATGAGATTCTCTTGTGACCCACTGTCAAATAGTGTGTCAATTTTGGTATGTTTTGAAATTACCCTCACATGGAAGAGCTCTATCCTCCTCTTTTCTTCATGAGTATCTTTGTGACAATTCAAACAGCTAGAACTGGGAATTGTGTCTTTCACCACTTCTTTCCCCTTAATGTTCTTTAAAACCATGGCTATGCTTTTTGTCTCATCTCCTGAGTCTAACCCTAAGTCTTGCTCAACTGTTGCTATAGTTTTCTCCTTTTCTTTGGTCTTGTTTTTGTTTTTTTATTTTTCTGGTTTCAGTTCAAGATGAAGCTTCCAACAATGATCTTCATCATGACTTGTCTTTGAACAGTTCTTGCAAAAGAACTTTCCTTTTTATTTTCTTGAATTTGCAACTCTTTTCTTTCCTTTGTTTTTGAAATTACTATCCTCATCAAAAGTATTCTTTCCTCTAGCTTCTGAATGTGTAGCCTGGACACAGACTTCATCTAAGCTGGTAGGATTAAACATTAGAATAGTATGTTGAAGGTAATTGTGCAAACCTCCTATGTATTTTAACAAGGTGTCTTGACTTTGTAAGTCTACTCCAAGTAGAAGTGCTCTCCTTCTAAACTCTTGGGTATAATTTTGCACATTTTGACCCTTAAGTTGACTAAAATTTTGCCAATTCATGATTTCCTTCTGAATATGAGCAAGAGGATAAAACTGTTTCTTAATAGCAGTAATAAACTCATTCCAGGTTAGAGTTATCTTACCATGCTTTTTAATTTCCTCCCTGGTATTTTCTTCCCACCAAACCAAAGCAGCTCCATCCATTCTCAATGAGGCTAATTGGATTTTTGTATCATCATCATGCAAATTATGAATTCTTAGATAGACTTCCAGCTGTCTAATCTAGTTATCCAATTTTTCTGCATTCACATCACCATTAAACATCGGCAACTCAAACTTCACATCAAGCTTTAACAAAGGATTTCTAAGAGATGTTTTTGTTTTGTGTGACTGATTAACAGAAGTGGAAGAGGATGATGTGGAGGAAGAGGATGACGATGGAGATGGTGGATCACCATTTCCTCCATTCCCTTTCTTAGACTTCTCATTGTCTTTCTTCCCTCCTGAAGAATCTCCTTCTTCTCTTTGGTTTCTAGACCCTTCTCCAGCAATCCTATCATTTCTCTCCTGATAAAGGATCCTAACCATTTCAGTCATGTCCAAGAAAGCTTTTCTAAAGACTCTTTCTTCTTCCTTGGGATCCATTTCCTCATGTACTTCTCCTTCTCTTGAAGACATGTTTGTGGCTGATTCTAAGGCTAATGAGGATGAAATGGAAGGTGGAGATAATGGCACCCTAGCCCTCCTTGGTTGAGGATTGTCTTGTTCACTCACCAATTGACCTTCCCCTCTTTTCAATTTCAGCCTAGTAAGCATCAAATTTGCAGAACAACACAATTTTCTTGCACAAAATTCACAAACTCTTAAGAAAAACCTATAGCTCTGATACCAATCTGATCTGAAATGTGTGAACAAAATATTTCTTATACAGAGATAGACAGTAGGGGCTTTTACTGGTTATTTCACCTTTACTAGAAAGGATGAAACCAGAAGCTTCTGGCCCTCTTACTGGCTCTGCCTAAAGAAAGATGAAGTAAACACTAAATTGATCTGGCAATGAAAGTATTTGTTTCTGTTTGCAAAGTATTCATTAACCAATTTTTATGTGTGAATAAGAACTTTAAGTTATTCTGCAATGGAAGTAATGTAGTTTGAAATGAAACAAATGAGTTTTGATCATTGTATAAGTCTCATTGTGAAAAGTGGACTTATTAAAAATTACTTTTTAATGTAGTAAAATCTGGAAATAAGCAGCAAGAATGCACATCATAATAGTAAGCATTTGTTTAAGTAATTCACCCCTCTCTTGGGCTACCTCTGTTGGGTCCAAAAGCCTCCAAATGGGTTTTCCCCTCTTTTATTAATGCTCAAAATAATTATTACACCATGATGAAGGCCTCAAAAGGTGAAATTAGCTGCAAATTCAGAATCAGTGTGTTGGAAACAGTAAAAATTGACTATTCATTCACCTCAAATAGATGAACATAGCTAAATACAGTTGATCATTCACCTAGCCCTTGTGGCTCCACAAGCAAATTCGCTGATAAAACCTTTGACAGAGTGCCCTGATGGCTCTGCAACCTATTCCAACAGCTTCAGAATGCTCCAATACCCCAAGAATAAAAAAAAAATTCGTCCCAATTGGACTTCCCCAGCCAAAGTTATGACCAAAACTGACTTTGTCCAGTTAGAGCTAGGAAAGCTCCACCAAAAGTGGTGGAACTCCAGTTAGACCCGACAAAATTGGAGTCGGCGCTAAATTTTTGGCACTCCGCCATATTATCTGCCAGTTATAGGTGCTAAGGATAGGGTCCACGTGACCCGACCGTTCGGAAATTGGTTGAATAACTATGAGTTTAACACGGCATTTGTTAAGGTTTCAACCATAATATATAAATGAAACTCCGCACTGTGAGCGGGTCCACATGACAACGACCCATGTCCTGCGCACCGATGAAATTTTTCGTGGGTTCCGAGCCATGGGTTCTATGAAGGAGGGGGCTGGCCCCCTTTCAGGCCCCGCCCAAACCATTTCAAAACTTTAAATAGAAGTTCAATCCAACGGTTTAATAAGAAACACCTGTGGCCCGTTGGTCGGGCCGCTTCGTTAGCTCCGCCTCGACCGGGGGTCGAACCCTGCCGCACCATAACAAAAATTTTGCAACGCAACTTTCATTCAAACTTGGGGCCACGTGGTGCCCTCTGATTGGCCGCCATCAAAATATTCTGCAGAATATTTTGTGGAATATTCCTAGAATATTCTGTGGAATATTCTCTTTTTAATAAAATATTTTTGTAAAGTCAAATTGGCCATTTTTTTTACTAAAATTGGCAAACTTCAAAGTTGAATAACTTTCTCATAAAACGTCGGTTTTTAGTGTCATTCGCGTCTACAAGATCGTTTTTTCTGGGCTCTTTCCTGTCATTCTAGTTTAGATCAATTATGAGCAACTAATTTTTTGAGCATTTTTCCACAAAGGACTTGATCACCTGATCAACATACTTCCGACCATGTCCATGATGGTCCTATTCTTCCTTTCTGCAACATCGTTTTGTTGTGGTGTGTACCTTGTGGTAAAATGCTTGTGTATGCCATTTTCCCTATAGAAACATAGGAAATATTTGGAGATATATTCTCCACCTCTATCAGTTCTTAGCACTTTGATGTAGTGCCCACTCTGCTTCTCAACAAGAGATTTGAAGTGGTAGAACTGTTCTAATGCTTCACTATTCTATTTCAAGAAATACACCAATGTCTTTGAAGTGTAATAATATATGAATATCAAAACATAATGGCTGCCAGCTAAAGATGGTGTTTGCATTGGTCCACACAAATCTGAGTGGACAATCTCTAATCGTGATTTTTCCCTTATAGTCTTCCCTGCTTGGAATGCTTCTCTGTGTTGTTTGCCCAAGATGCAACCTCCACATAGGCTGTTAGGATTCTCAATGAGTGGTAACCCTTTTACCATCCTTTTTCTATGCAAGAGGTTTAAACCTCCGAAATTGAGATGTCCAAATCTCAAATTCCATAACCAGTTTTCGTATTTCACTTCTTCTTGAAAGACCTCTTGTGTGACTGTTGCTACCACACCTCCTTCCTTCAAGTATGTTCTGAGCTTGAGAGGAAACATCCTATTCTTTTTCATGTGCACTTCTGCAATGACCCTTTTACTTAGAGGTATGTCCATGATAGTACACACATCATTCTTAAAAAATACATTGTAGCCCTTTTTCATGAGTTGTCCAATGCTTAGAAGGTTACACTTCAGGCCAGGTACATAATATACATCTAGCACAAATTTCTTTTCTCCCTTCCTTATGAGTATTGATACTCTTCCTTTTCCCTTGACAAATACTCTACTATCAGTCCCTGTTACCACTTCAGATTTCACATTCTCATCTAGATTGGAAAACATTGCTATGTTTCCAATCATGTGGTTACTACAACCTGAGTCTAAGAACCATACATCATCTTGTTTTTATTGTGCTACATTCATGTTAAAACCACATTACTCTGGTTCTTATCTTCTTTTGCAAAATTTTCATTTTGCCTATTATTCATTTTGCTTCTTTCTACATTCATTGACATAATGCCCATGCTTTTTACAATAATGACATTGGACTTGGGATTTATCATACCTTTGTCCTTGTGCTTGGTGTTGGCTTGAGCCTTCACTTTGATTCTGATTTCTGCCCCTTCCACTTGTGCTTGCAGGCTTGTTTCTACCACCTCTCTATGGGCTTCTTCCTCTTCCTTGGTAGTTTGATCTTCCTCGACCTCTACCCTTGCTAAAAGACATTTGTGTCTTGAAAGCATGCTCCAATGAGGAGTTTTTTGTTCTATTCATTCTATGTTCATGAGACATTAGGGATGCATGAAGCTCATCCAATGAAAATATTGAGAGATTCTTTGTCTCTTCTATTGCCACTACTATGGCATTAAATCTTGAGGGTAGACTTCTCAAGATTTTCTCCACTATTCTTATTTCCTCAAGTGTCTCTCCATGAGACCTTATCTAGGTGACCAACCCACTCACATGTTTGAATAATGAGTCTATGTTATTAGACTCTTTCATACAGAGAGTTTCAAAGTCTCTCCTCAGCATTTGTAGCTTTGCTATCTTCACTTTCTCCATGCCTTGATATGCTATCTTAACAATATCCCATGCCTCCTTAGACCTTGTTTCTGCTACAATCCTTGGGAATATACTCTCATGCACTGCTTGAAAGAGATAGAAGAGGGCTTTGGAGTTCTTCTTCCTATTATCTCTCAACAAGTCTCTTTTTGTTGCTGTCAAAACATTCAACGTTGCTGCGTCTACTGGATCTTGGAAACCTTGTTCCAACATCTCCCATATATCTTGTGAAGCAAACAGGGCTCTCATTGTAATGGCCCAATCATCATAATTCTTCACATTAAACTATGGTAGTTGGGGATTTTTCAAGCTGGTGCCTGCTGCTTCCATTTTGATTGTGTCAAACAAACAATCTTCTTGATTATGTAAAACAAAAGCTTTCTCACTGCTGGAGAAATCCGCTTCTTCAAATAAATCTTATAGCTTCTACAATGAAGAGAGAGCTCGTGCGTCTTTCACTGAGAGCCTACACCTGCTTTGATACCATGTTGTAATTTCCAATGGCAATCTCTGATACCATGTTGTAAATATTGAATGAAATCAATAACAGATGGATGCTTCCCCACAACACAGAGAATACAAACAAATGCAGAATTAACAGTCAATACACAGGTAGAGATACACTGGAGGAACCTCCTTTTTAAAAATTTATTCAACTCTTCTCTGTATAACATAATGAAAATTACATAGCTTATATAAAATGGCCGAATCCTGGAAACCTAATCTATTCAATGTTGCTTCAATGCTGAACAGACGTTCAACAACATTCTTCCTTGGCCGTCAAAAGACCCATTCTTTCATTAATCGACACACAGGTCGTATTTATGAATTACACAAAAAACACGCGAGATCACATTCAAACACACAAAAGGGCAGATCTCAAAGCTTATGCAATATGGTCCTAGTACACATCGCATACGTGCAGATTGACGATTTTAACTTTTAACTCTCGCGCTATCCTTTAAACTTTGCAACATGCGATGAGCGATAGTGACGTGGCACATGTCGCATCGCGCTCAAAAATACTTAGTCTGCGGGTGGTTTGGCAATAAACTTAAAAATTTGCGCATGCGATATGCGATAGAAATATCACATCTCAAATAAAATAACATATCTTTCAGCTGCGGAAAAGGTAAGTGGTAAAACTCTCGTCGCGCGAAATGCGCTGCCCTCCTGAGCTTGAAATGTGCCCCCTCTTGTGATCGCATCACAAAAAAAATAGAATAACTTGCAGGGAACATAAATTTAAAGTTTAAAACTTGTCACTTGCGCTCTATGAGTGGCTTAAACAAATGTAAGTGCGGAAGGCGTAATACAAAGGATTGCGGTGGTTTTCAAGTGCGGTAAAGGTTTGTTGGTCCCACTGATATCGAGTTAGCGGTAAAATAACTTAACATGTGTTAAGGCTCGCAGTAAGTCTTGAATATTACGAAGTGCGATGAGGTTGTGGGTCCCGCTGATATCACATCAACAGAGACTTAACTTAGCTTGCGGGCTTAAGAGTTTAAACGATAAAAGTTGCAATGTGTGGTATGTGGGCGATAAAGGTTGGTATGTTGTGATAAGTGCGAAATGCACGAATACAAAGGAATAGGTGGAATACAAAGGTTTTCTCGACGGATTGGTAATGCGGGAAGGTAGGTCCCGCCAATATGGTATCGGTGGGGAAATAACTTAACAAAGGAAAGGCTTATAGGTTAAATGATAAATGTTGCGAAATGTGCTACGGGAAAAACTAATGAATTTGTTTCTTAATAATTGAACTTTTTTCCTGAAAATGGATGCAGGTGTTTTAATTTTGAAATTTAAATGATAATTTTAACTATTTTTTTTTCTCTAAATTGTGGTTAGATATTAATAAATTAGGGTTTGAAACTGTGATTCAAGGAATGTATAAGGGGTTATAAATTGAAATGATTCAATGAATGTATAAGGGGTTTCAACCTATCGAATTACAAGAATACCATATTATACATCTTATCAACAATTGATCTATAGTGAGGGGATTATTCAGATATTAAGCAAAAATATTTTTTAAAAATAATAAAAAATAAGATTAAAGCTAGCATCAATGTTTAAATAATATCTATGCTAGTGGGCATTAAATTCAATTTATATTAAAATAAAATTTATTTTCATTTAAATTAAAAATTATTGTCAAAACTTTAAGTAAAGGAAAAATAACCCTATCTCTATATATGTTTTAATAATTATAATTTATGATGAATATATTCATTTAAGTCTATTTGAGATAAAGGAGTTATGGGATGGGTGACCTCCCGAAAATTCTTGGTTACCGGGTGCAAGCCCAGAAGTGATGATTGATGCTATGTGATTCATTTCACTAGTTTCAATTCCACTTCTTCACCTGTGTGAGCCAGATGCAATGAGTGCTAAGTGGACTATTCAAAAATCATGAGAAATTAGTCAGTTACAACTACCTCTCATGGAAATGGTCATAGATGAATTAACTTACTTATCACAGTTGAATCTCAAAAATAATATCTAATATAATGGAATGCTGAAACCCCTCATACTTAGATTTAATAATTTTAATCATTTTTGTGTTGTAATATTTGGCAATTCCAGAACAACAATGGAGAGAGTAATACTCTTCTCTTTAACACAGAGAAATTAAAATTCTTTCTTGACAGGAGACAAAGTTTCCACTTGAAAACAAACTTCTATTCCTTAAAAAAAACTATTACAATGATACTGGACTGTTGCAAAACGCAGTGCCAGAGGAGACATCACTGTCTCTCAAAATAAACTCTCTATCTCGCAGTAATAACAAATTGTTGTGCTTGCAAAACAAAATTACATTCAGTGTGTGTTCTAAACAAAAAACACTACACTGCTGTGTAAAAAAAATTCCGAACTACTGTGCATATAAAAAAACTTACCTTACAAATCATTTGCCTCTCGGGCCTTTTATGTCGCACATAACAAAAAACATTAAACAAAAAAAACTATATATATATATATATATATATATATATTATAAACGTATCGTTTATAATATATATATATATTATATTCATCGATAATATATGACTATGTCGGGGCCCACATAACAAAACGTTTAAACAAACCATATCAAAAACAAAACTTTAATCGATCCTCCACCCGGACTTCAATGATAAATTAAACCATATTGAGCTGGGCAATTTCGCGTTACAAATTTGGGCGTTGACGTCAGCCGAAATGTGACGCGAAATCCCAATTAAATCTGCCCTATAAACTGTATCGGGTCCGGTTTGGGCCTGCTGACGCAAGCGGCTTCGTGACCCGAAATGCTAATTCAAATCCGCATCATAACCCTTTTGGGCCCGAAGCTTCAATCCACGGACTTTCAAATAAAACATTCGCTCGAATTAAAACCTACCACGTGTTCTCCTGTGACATGGCGACCTGTGGGACCACTGCTCTAAACAAATTTAACTCCTGTGCATTCAACAAAAATCAAACTCTCTGCTATGTTCAACGCTCTCTTGCGTATAAAAGGAAATCCTTTGTTTTCAAATGTACAACAGATGTGAATCTTAAACTATTTTGGAAGACAGCCATTCAATGCTCTATTTCTCACTGTACAGGACTATAATTTCAAACCTTGATTTTGACTGTTCAAACATTTTTGGTAAGCGGTTGGAGGACATAAACCTGGTAATCAAAATTGGAAAGCGGCTCTACACAGGATTGTTGAAAGTAACATTTCAACACTCCCCCTTACTTTCAACTACTAGGTTATCACTCATACTCAGACATTTCCTCAAAAAATCAAAATTCTTCTGCCCCAATGGCTTGTTCAGAATGTCTGCAAACTTCTCCTGAGTTCTGCAGTGTTCCAAAACAATTTCTACACTATTTACCAATTCTCTGATGTAATGAAACTTTGTGTCAATGTGTTTCGTTCTCTTTTGAAACACATAATTCTTAGATAAGGCAATAGCTGAGCTATTGTCACAAAAAATCACAGTTCCTCTTATCTGCTCTTGACACAAACTTCTTAACATCCTCCTCATCCAAATTGTTTGACAAGTTGCTGCCACATATTTTGCCTCTGCTGTAGACAATGCTACAATGGGCTGCTTTTTAGAAGCCCATGAAATGGCTCCTGAACCCATGTGAAAAAAATAACCGGAAGTGCTCTTCCGATCAGCTACACTTCCAGCCCAATCACTGTCAGTGTATCCAACTAAATCTGAACATTCTGAAGCAGTATATAAAATGCCACACCTTTTGGTACCTTTAACATACCTCATAATTCTCTTCGCTTCCTGCCAATGTCCATTCTTTTTCTTCTCCATGAATCTGGAAATAAAAATAACAGCATGCATTGTATCTAGCCTAGTTGCAGTCAAATACATGAGGCTGCCAACTATGCTCTTGTACAAACTAGGATCAAAATCCTTGTTGTTGTCCTCTCTGCTGAGTTTTAATCCCATCACTGTGGGTGTGATCGTTTCTTTGCTCTCCTGCATATTAAATCTTTTAAGCACTTCATTAACATATTTTTCTTGTGAGAGAAAAATCCAATTTTCATCTTGTTCTACTTCTATTCCTAAGAAGTATTTCAACAAACCCATGTCAATCATTTCAAATTCTTCTTTCATGACTGTTTTAAACTTTTCAATAAGGTAATCATCATTACCTGTGAAAATAACATCATCAACATATAAAACCACTATCAACATTTTACCATCTTTTTCTTTGATGTAGAGGGTGGGTTCTCCCTAACACCTTTCAAATCCATTTTCCAGTAGATAGGAATCTATCCTACTGTACCACACTCTTGGCGCTTGCTTCAGCCCATAAAGATCTTTCTTCAACTTGCACACTTTGTGCTCTTGGCCTTTATTTTCATAGCCGAGAGGTTGTTCAATGTAAACCTCTTCCATTAACACTCCATTTAGGAATGCTGACTTCATGTCCATTTGGTAAGCTTTCCACTTGTTTTGTGCTGCTATGGACAACACTACTCTCACGGTTTCCATTCTGGCAACCAGTGCGAAAGTTTCCTCATAATCTATCCCATGCTTCTACTTATATCCCTTGACAACAAGTCTGGCCTTTTGTCTCTCTATTTTGCCTTTAGCATTACTCTTGGTCTTGTAGACCCATTTAAATCCAATGACATCTTTACCTTTTGGGAGTTCAACTAAATCCCAAGTCTTGTTTCTTTCTATGGCATTAATCTCCTCATCCATAGCTTCTATCCATTTTCTATCTTTAATAGCTTCCTCAAAATGAATAGGGTCATCAACATGACAATATAAAGCAAACAAAGAGTTCATACCTTCATTTCCTACCTCTTGCTCATAAATTTCATTTAAATTTCTGAACTTCTTTCCTCTTTCATTAGGTGTACAAGTTCTTAAAGAAGCACTTGAATTTCCTCCTTGTGGTGTGCTTGGAGAAGAACCTTCATTTCTCTTCAAGGGTGTGCCTTGCTGCCCTTGTGTTGGAACTGCTGTTTGGGGATGTATTTCAGCCAACTCATCACCATTTTCATCATGAGATAAACAGTGTTTAACATTCATTGTTTTCTCTATGCTTCCATCCCAAGCTTCCTCTTCAATAAACTGAACAACTCTGCTCACAATAAACTTCTTGGTGGATGGGTTGTATAACCTGTAAGCCTTGGATTCCTAATTGTATCTAATGAAAATACATTTCTCCCCCTTGCTATCCAACTTCTTCCTTAGTTGATCTGGTATGTGTGCATAAGCCACACATCCAAAAACCTTCATGTGTGTGACACCTTGCTTTGTGCCACTCCATGCCTCTTCTGACACTTTGTTCATAACTGCTTTTGTAGGGAACCTATTCAGAATGTATTTTGCACAATGTATAGCTTCAACCCAATAATCATTAGGAAAATTCTTTGCCTTTAACATACTCCTTACCATGTCCATTATGGTTCTATTCTTCCTTTTGGCTACTCCATTTTGCTGCGGAGTATATCTAGTTGTAAACTGCTTATGAATACCATTTTCTCTACAAAAACGTAGAAAATATTTAGAGATATACTCACCTCCTCTATCAATCCTTAGGACTTTGATATGAAGCCCACTTTGGTTCTCCACAAGTGCTTTGAAATTTCAAAATCTTTCAAACACTTCACTTTTGTTTTTCAAAAAATAAACCCAAGTTTTTCTTGTAAAATCATCTATGAATGTTAACATATAGTGGCTGCTAGAAAGCGATGGAGTTTGCATCGGTCCATAAAAATCTGAGTGGAAAATCTCTAAGGGTGCCTTTGCCCTTATGCTTTTCCTGGAAGGAAAACTTTCTCTGTGTTGTTTCCCCAAGATACAACCTTCACAAAGTCTGTCCGGTTTCTCTATCAATGGTAAACCTCTTACCATTCCCTTTCTATTCAACAAGTTAAGACCTCCAAAGTTGAGATGTCCAAATCTCAAGTGCTACAACCAATTTTCATCTTTTGGTTCGCTTTGGATAGCCTCTTGTGTCACTGCTGCTATTTCTTCTTCATTTTTCAAATCTGCTCTTATTCTAAGAGGGAACATACTGTTCCTTGTCATCTTCACTTCAGCAATACATTGTTTGCTGGGTGGTTTGTCCATGATGGTACAAACATCATCCTCAAAAATTACATTATACCCCTTTTGAACAAGTTGTCCAATACATAAGAGGTTACACTTCATTCCTGGAACATAATAAACATCTGCTATGGATTTCTTTGCACCTTTCCTTGTTAAAACATTTACATCTCCTTTTCCCATAACAGAAACTTTGCTATCAGTTCCTAGTGTGACTTGTGACTTCACACTCTCATCTAACATAGAAAAAATTGCTATGTTTCCTGTCATATGGTTACTACAACCAGAGTCTATAAACCATAAAATGGGGGCGAGATTAAATTAGAACCGCTCGACGGCTAGGATCGAATCGGGAGTAACATTACGGAGGGGGGGGCGGTATAGCAGAAAATCAACAGCGGTTTTTGCGCGGGCTCTGGGGGGGTAGGCAGTATTCACAAAAAAAATGCAATTCCATACACCTTTTCACACGCATCCCTCCGAATACCACCCATTTCGTGTAATTTTTTGGCATTAACGTTTAGGCACACAAATTACGCGAAATGCAACGTAAGCCGTTGGATCGGAGGCACCAGATTTGATGGTGCAGAAAGCGCGTGACAAGGGATAAGATGGGTCGACGAGGGATGGTGGGATAGACGATTTTGTCACGTAGCGGATGGGTTTATTAGGTTATCGGGTTTTAGTCCTGATCATTAGATCTTCTTGATGGAAGATTGAGATTAAAAGAGGAGAGCAGATGGATGAATGAGGAAAAGGTAAGGCATGATGGATTGGTGAACGAACGAAAGTCCGATGGCTGTTGATCTGCAGAGATCAAGGGTCCATATTTGTTCGCGACCACAACGTTAGGAAAGGAAAAATAAACAGAGGGAAAGGTTTTTTGCGATGTGAAATTAAGCGCTGGCCGTAGGATCGATACGAGAGATCAATGGTTAGGATTAAATCGGCGGGTGTGATGACGGAGGGCTATGGGTGGAGCACGATGAGATCTTAGCCATCGGTTCTTGTGGATTCAAAGGCTGAGATTAAACCAAGAGGATTGGCATCAAAGGAGGAAAAGGGAAAGGATAAAGGGAATTTGTGATTGCTGATTGCGATTAAGCGTTGGGGCTTAGTGCTCGGTCGCGGCTCTAGGTCACATAAGGAAAAGGGGTTGGGGCTAAGGCGGAAAGGGGCTTAAGGCCTTAATGAAAAAATGAAGGTTTTTAGGATTTTTGAAGGGTTTTTTGAGGAATTTGGAGGTTTTGATAGAGGTAAAGACAAGGTTTTAAACCTTATAAAGGGATTTCACAAGGCTTTAAAGGGGAATTTGAGGGAATGAGAGGTAAATGAAAGGGTTTATAGATGAAATGGAGAAGGAAATGGAGAAGTGTAATGAATGAAGAATGAGCAATCTTTCTTGGTAAACAACAGGTACTTTAGGACTAACAGTGAAACAACAGTGAAGATTAAACTCAAAGGTTAGTTATCATGATAAGACTTCAAGAACTCACAATTTGGTCAGGAATTGTTTCTTAAAGGCTAAAAAAAGATCTAGCCACCATTTCATATGACAAATTTTATAGGTGGCTAACAGTAAAGATCCCTATAACATAGGAATTATTTCCTTTCTTGACTGCGCAAGTATCATGGGCACTCCAATGGGTGTTTTCCTGCATGTGTGCATACATATAATCCTAAAATTGATAGTCAACTTCCCTTTCACCTAGAACTCAACTGGGTCTCCACTGGATCTGACATGCATGCAACTAATAATAGTAAATCCTCAGTTGCATGTGAGATCACTAATTGTGAATTAACTAATATTTAATTCACTAGATCTTTCACTAGTGTATCTTCAATTACAACTAAAACAACTGAGTTTAACTCACTTAATTGAGTTAAACTGATTTACAACTTGCACCAACTCATGCACCACTGCACTTTGAACTCTGTTACAACTAGAATTACTCTGTATGCCTCACCAACAACCTATAACTTGAAATCCACTAGCTAAATGAATTTATCACTTTCAGTTAACTCATTCAAGTCCACATTGAGAATAGATTACAGTTTGATGTCCATCTTAATTAAGGGATAATAAAAATAGACATGCACCCAAAAATAGCATTGTGGGCCCCACCCTAGTCTAGGTGCTTAATGCAACCAGGTGCTGAATGCAACGAGGTGCTTAATTAACTAGGTGTGGGTGTTGAATCTCCTTGTTTAATCTCAACACTCCCTCTCAACAAGAAAGGGATTATCCTTCACCCTGATCCTGTCTCTATGGTATTCAAATTTTCACCTAGTGAGCACCTTCATCAGAATATCTACATCCTAATCTTCTGTGGGAATGTACTGTAGAAAAATGATCCTTCTCTGCACACAATCTTTGAGATGATGGTACCAGATATCTATATGCTTGGACCTATCATGAAACACTGGATTAATCGATAGTTCAATGCAACTCTGATAATAACAATGAATCAATATCAGATCCATCTAAGAACCAAACAAATCAACCAAGTTATTTTTCATCCAGATAGCCTCACATGCAACCTGACTTGATGCCATGTATTCCGCTTCCGTTGAAATGAGTACCACGGATCGTTGTTTCCTGCTGTACCAGGAAACTACTGTCGATCCAATCCTAAATATCCCCCCTAATGTGCTCTTTCTGTCCGATGGACTTCTAGCCCAATTTGCATACATGAAGCCATGCAACTTCACTCCATCCGTCTATCTGTACCATAGACCATACTCTGATCTTCCCCTCAGTTATCTCAGGATATGGTTCCCCTCTTTCCAAAAGAGCTTGCTAGGCTTCACCATAGCTTCATAGCTTGAATCAAAAATTTCAGTTATTTGTGTATCGAATGTTTGGTCTCGTGTTCACTAGATACATTAGCGAACCCACTAGCGTATTCGATAGATAATAGCATCGACTACCTCTCCGAAGTAGCATCCTTTCTTCCTCCAATTTCTGGAAGAGGAGTGTATATTTCCTTTTTTGATCCCGTCAAAGGGGATAGAATTGACCCATGGTTTTAACCCACGGTATTTCCCCGTGGTATTTCTTGATGGTATTTTCCCCATGGTATTGACCCATTGTATTGACCCGTGGTATCTCTTGTTGGTATTGACCCATCAAGCCTATAAAAGGGGAGAGGAGCTAGGCATTTAGGGCATTCTGGATTATTTATCTTATTATGTTTGGGTTGAGCACTGGCCTGGCCAGTTCTATTATTGTTCCCGGGACGAAAACCCCGCGGTAATATTTATGTGGTGAATCCATCCAGGATTCACATTTGAGCTTCAATTTCTTCTGTTTGTGGTATTGTGTGATGTGTTGATTTATTTAGAATTTTGATAGTTGGGATATTACAGTGGTATCAAAGCTGGTGTTTCTTGCCAGCCTGAGGGTTTTAAGAGTACTAGTTTCGGTGATCCTTCATAATCACCCTAGCTAGAATCTCATCAATTTCGGTGGTTCTCCATAACTACCCTAATTGACCATTGTAGAGAAATTACTTGTCCACCATTGACTTGATTTGCAGGTCAAATTTTTGATTCCGGAGACAAACTTTAAAGAGATCGAAACCCGTGAAGTTGTCTTATCATTTTCAGGGTTTCTAACATAAAAACCAGCCATACTATTGTGCGCAGAGCAAAGGCCGACCCTCCACGGATCTGCAGACCCAAGTCGTAGACCAAAAGGCCAATCACCGATCCCAACTGAGGCCAGGACCTTAAGAGCGCATCATTTCGTCATTACAGTGGACGGGTTTCCTGTAATGGATCGTTTCATTGGGTTTTAAAGTTTCAAAGAGGTTGTAGATTACAGTGAGAAGCAATCTGCCACTTAATATTTGCCAAGAGATTATCTTGTTGGATTCATCTGTCATAGGAGGCAGGATCAAAACACTGGAAAACAGATCACAAAAGTTGGATCTAGTCACCATCTGCGTATTGACCGAGATTATGCTTGAACCTGTCCATGCAATTTGCCTGTGCGATTCATTAGGGAACAACTGTAACAGCACCTGCAAGTCACGGACCTGTACGTAGCTAGCAGCAGGCTGCACATTTTCCATCGGACGTTACTCTCTCAGCGAGTGGTCGAAACTCGTTCTAAAAGAGCTGCATTTGATATCTATCTAGAAGCCGTAACAAACCCTCTGTTGAAAGCCGAGACCAGTGGAACAAGATCACTGGAGCAATGGGCCGAGAGACCTTCGGACTCTCCCCGGTGTGGAAACATGATCTGCTGTTGTAAAGAGCCCAAGACCGTAGAATAGCTAACCGCCAAGTTTGAGAACTTAAGCGTGCACAGTCGGTGGGGGTTTTGACCCATTGATTCGATCGCCAACAAAATTATTGGGAGGCTGCATACAGTGAAACTTCCGTGGAATAATTTGTACACCAGCAAGTGAAGGATATCGTAGCTCACTATGTTGAAGAGAAGGGCGAACGATCTACAACACCAGAGCTAAGGACGAAGCCTCTGCGCATTATAGGAAAGTACCAATACACCCTATCGAAGGATGCATGACTGCAGCGCGCTATCACACCAAGTAGAAGAGTGAAGCCTCACACCGAGTAGAGGAGCGAAGTCCCTGGAAGATGGTGTTCAACACAACTCTCCACTATCACGAGCTGCTGTTGTAAGTTGTGGGCCAGATTAATAAAATTGGGGGCTTATCTCTTATCGTAGTGAAACCAGCCAGCGTTCATAAGGGCGGATATATCCTTTACGGGTATTGGTTGGAATTTAGGAGATATAAGGATTTAAAAGGGGTTTGATTTATATCCTTTACATATGGGTTTCCATTGCAGGTCAGTGAAGCATACGATGCATAGTATTAACACTTCTATTCAAAATAGAAAGGTGATTGATTTACTTATGGAGGCTGAAGATTCAAGCCGAGTTTTCAAAGGGGTGTAAATCAATTTTATCAAAGAAAGCCAAAGAGAAGAGGTTTTAATGAAAATTTTGAGAAAATGGATCATCTCCTAGAAATTTTGGAAAACAATCAGAGAGAACTTAATGAATTAGTGAGGATATATGGTTCTTTAAGGAGCCATACCTCCATAGACCAAAATGATAGTCCAAGGAGACCGTTCTCAAAAAGGGTCCACATCGTTCTGCAGCAAGAGCAACCATGGGAGGTGAAGGAAGGACAAAGAAGAGGAGCTAAGCTCTTCACACTTGGGTCTGAATTACAACACACAAATCAGAAGCAAGAACAGAACGACAGGCCTTTCTCTCGGAAGGTCCATGTTATCATTCAGCAATCAAAAGATATCCGGAAGGAAGATGTAACAAGCAAGTGTCTCTTCGAACTTGGATCCAAATTGCAGGGTACAAAGTCAAAATATGTTCTCCGACAGCTAGACACATTGGGTGCGACTTTGAACTTGATAGATAAATCAGAATGGGAAGGGTCAAGCTGGGCCTTGAAGCCATCCATGCTTGCTTTGATACAACCTAGGTTCTTGGAGCATTCCTGTGAAAATGTTAGACTCACCGTCGCTTCTTGTCTCAGTAAAATCATAGCCTTAACAACACCACTATTGCCCTACAATGATGACATCATGAGGAGGACTTTTCGGGTAATGGTAGAAGCACTCCAAGGGTTGGAAAACACAACACCACCATCCTTACTTTTCTACCAGAAGCACACAATTTTGGAACGCATGGCGAAATTCAGATTTGGTATGCTTATGCTGGATCTAGAGTGTGATGATTTAATCCTTCTGATGTTCCAATACTTCTGCAATGGAATTACAACGTCTCATCCAAACTACATCAAAACAAAGATGAAAGAGATCATATCTCCAATCTTAGGAGAAGATAGGGCCATCTGCGAACAATTGAGATCCAAATTGTTGGCCATTTGGAGGAAGGAGCTAATTGCATCACCTGCTGCTTATGAACTAGTTGAGGGGTTGATCAAACAGAACATCAAACTACTTAGAAAGAAGTTAACCAAGGAGGAACTAACAAAGATTTGTGGAGACAGCAAGAATGAACTAAGGAGGAAAGGCTTATGCTTTGTATGCAAGGGAGTTTGGGCACTTGACCATTCATGTCCAGAGAATAAGGAGGCAACAAGGACAACAAAATTAGAAACTTCTTCAGATCATGGGGATTCATCCATTGATGGCTTCGCTGGTTTTCAGGAGAGGACCTATGAAGGATCTAAGCAGTCAAATACAAATGGTGAACAACAACACCATGCTCTTCAGAGAAACTTGCAGGACAAGCTGATCAGTCAATTTGAAAAAGTACATGACGAAAAGAAGGATGCAATTCCTCCTGATGATGTGGTAGTTGAATCTATAAAAACAATGGAGGACATCCATAAAGAGTATGGGCAATCAGGTATAGACAACAATCCACCAGTACATCCATGTTTGACAACCAAAAATGAGGGACAACTCATCCTCACATGTGAAGAGGTCCAGGATGAATACACTCAAGGAGAATCAAATGAGGAGAGGATCATGCATTTTGAGGAGAGGATACTCACAATCGAGGGCATATTGCAGCTTGGGCCCTTTGGTGCGGACAACGATGGAGGGTACCATAACCCACAGGTCCCAGGATTCAGGCGGCATGGGGATCCAGGAGAATCCATTGGGGAAATGATTGGCCAAAGGATTGTTTGGGATCCAAGTAAATCTATTCCGGGAAGGATTGGTCAAAGGATTGAAGGATCCATTCAGGATCATTCAACATGGAGGTCACATCGGATCGTATGGGATCCTGGTATCAATGTAGAAATGCTTCTGTTGTGGATAGAAGTGGATCGCTTGAGGACAAGCAATCTTTGGGCGGGAGGATTTGTAATATTCCCTTTTTTTGATCCCGTCAAAGGGGATAGAATTGACCCATGGTTTTAACCCACGGTATTTCCCCGTGGTATTTCTTGATGGTATTTTCCCATGCATTTTAATTCCATTGTATTACATTACAGACATCTCTCACCTTTGTTTGACCCATCAAACCTCTCAGGAGAGAAGCTAGGCATTTAGGGTATTCACAGTTATTTATCTTATTATGTTTGGGTTGACCTTGTACAGCCAGTTCTATTGTTCAGGGACATGCATTGTATTTATGTTGATGATCCATCGGGATTCTGAATGGCATACAATTTCTTGTGTTTGTTGTGTTGATTTATATATAGTTTTGATATTTGGGATATTACAAGGCTCTGATCTTCCCCTCAGTTATCTCAGGATATGGTTCCCCTCTTTCCAAAAGAGCTTGCTAGGCTTCACCATAGCTTGACTCAACTGGTTAAATGTGTATTGAATGTTCGGTCTCGTGTTCACTAGATACATTAGCGAACCCACTAACTGTCGATAGATGTAGCATCCACTACCTCTCTAGAAGTAGCATCCTATTTCCTCCAATTTCCTGGAAGAGGAGTATCCATAGGTTTGCAACTGTACATGTTAAACTTACCTAGTATCTCCTTTGCATACTCTCCTTGAGATATAAAAGGTTCACCATCCCACTGCCATATTTCCAATCCAAGGAAATAATGAAGGAGTCCCATGTTCTTCATTTCAAACTCCCTTGAAAGATCCTCCTTGCATGAGTTTATCAGTTTCTCATCACCAGTCAAAATTAGATCATCAACATAAAGGACAATAATAAATAGCTTACCCTCAACCACAATCTGGTATAGGTTTACATCTGCTTCACTTTTGGTGAAACCCAGTCCGGTGAAATAGTTGTCTATCCGAGTGTACCAAGCACGGGGTGATTTCTTCAGCCCATACAATGCTCTTTTGAGTCTGCACACATGCGACTCACTGTTGAAGATTTAGAAACCTTCAGGCTTCTCTATGTACACCTCTTCCTCAATTATTCCATTGAGAAATGAAGTTTTCATATCTATCTAATGAATGCGGCATCCCATGTGCATTGAGAGTGCAAGGATGGATCTTATGGAAGAGTACCTTGTGATGGGTGCAAAAGTGTCATCATAATCTATCCCCTCGATTTGTGAGAAACCTCGGGCCACAAATCTAGCCTTGTATTTCTCCACACTCCCATCAACAGCTTGCTTTACCTTGCAAATCCATATCGATCCAAACACTGATTTGTCGACCAGTCTTGGGACATCTCCCATGCATTTTTCTTGACAATGGAGTCATACTCCTCCATCATTGCATCAACCGAAGTAGGATGTTGCACTACTTCCTGAAAGAAAGATGGTTTAGTCATAATACATTTTATCATAAGAGCCATGTATCCAGTAAATCGGTCAGGAGATTGTCTCTGTCTGCACTATGAAGTAGGGGCTCCTACATTCTGTGCAGCATGAAGTCTCAACCTATCAGCTTACATGGTGCACCTTCTTCCATTTATGATGGAAAGATCTACATGAATGATTTCCTCCACTCCATGAATCTCCTCATGTGGTTGATCCACATCTTGAGACTCATCCTTGGGAACCAACAGTTCCTCCTCTACATGCAAGTCTAGCTCCCTCTCAAGTGACAATTGCATGGATCTATCCTCATCAAATTTGAAACCAGTTGCTTAATGCACTAGGTGTGGGTGTTGAATATTCTTGTTGAATCTCAATAGTAGGAGTGTTTTAATCGTGTTTTCATGAATTGTGTTTTCATGGTGAAAATGAATTCAACAGCATAAAAAAAAAAAAAAAATTGACGCTCAAAATATTGAAGTTTGATAACTTTGTAACTTGTACTTAAATTTTTTTTTCCATATTTTATCAAAATCTCACCGAAATTTCTATAATTTTCCAGACGAATTTAAAGACTGTTTAGACTATTGGAAATGTATATATTATTTTGTTACTATCCAAAAAAGTAATGATTTTACTCATGATATACAATCTAAGGGACTGAGATGGGTCGTGGAAACAGGAAGGAGATACAGATTGATTTCATCTTCCTCAAATGTTACCAATAATCTTTTCTGACCGTTAGAATCGGTCAGCATGCAGAAGCAAAAATTTGTAGACAAAGGACTCACCACTGAAGATCTAGTCACTCTAGTGGGTAAGTGCAAAGTTATTGCTAACAAATATGCCTTGTTTCTTTAACCAGAAAGAGTACAAGTATTTGTATTGAAACGCGCTCACACGCGATCAAAATGCAGGATATTTACAACAAAAAACTGAGAGTTTCCTTGGCTGAGTCTATTACAATTTGTCCCACTCTTATCCGAGTTTTAACATCAGCCATTTCCCTATCAAAATATTGAACTAATTTCCTGCTACTATAGATTTTACAAAATTGAGATAATAGATATATACATTTTTATTTAGACATATAACAAAATTGCAAAATTCTAAGGTGATTATTCTTCCATAGGTGTTGGGGAGTTGAGGTCTAGTGACTTCGGCTCCTCCTCCTCCTTTTTGTTGTTGTATGCAAGTTTAAGTTTCAACCCCTCTATTTCTTTTTTTAGAGCATCCACCTTGTCTTCAAGCCTGCGGATTTTTTCCTTCGCTTCTAGTTGTTATTCCTTAGTTGTGATAGCATCCTTATGGTGTTGATGCACACACATATGCAACACAATGATCCCGTGGCATAATACAGGAATCACCATTCAACTTGCTGCTCCCAAAAAATTGGTCCCTCTCAGTAATCCCGCTCCCGGTCACAGGCCTACGAAGGCACCAGGAGCTCGACCCACTACTCTCAGAAGTAAAAATCATATCAGACACCAGAAATTTAGACTCAGGTCTAAACTCTAGAACCCCTTTAACCTTCGGCTTACTAGACCCAAAACACCAGCAGAACACATAGCAAACAAAGGAACCAGTGCACAGTAGGGTCACCAAACTCACCAATTCCACAGACATGACCTTCACTCTTTCAGAGATGACAAATACCAGCACCCAAATGATCCTTGACTTCCTATAAGACCCGAGAATCCAAAAGTAAACTGCAGAGGCACCCAGGCTAGTGCATAGGAAATTCAAGGTGACATCAGTCCCCTCAGATAGACTACCACTAGGACCCTACTCGACAATTCCGCAAGTTGCAATGCTCGTCGAGAGAACCCAAAGGCCCCCAAGCAGGAAATAGATCAACCAAAGCACCACCAGCTAACCCTTTGGGTCTCCAAAATTACTCTTTATCATATTATTATTACTGTTCTTAGCTCTCTTCCGCAAACACAAGAACAACAACCAAGTCGCCACCATCCCCTTGATTTTGGGCTTACTGAAAATCCTTTGGCCGTTTTCCTTAAATAATCACCCGCGGGAAGCAAGTGAGGGAGTAGTGACATCATTGTATGAGAGGTACTGGAATTCGAATGTTGCTCCATGATTTTCTTATTATGCCCAGCTTCTTCGAACTCCATAGCCACCACCTTCCCACACTTTTCTTGCAAATTCCAGGGGCTCGGGGAGTAAATGCTTCTCCTACTTCACTCTTCCCACGAACAAGGTACTAATTTGTCAACTACTGTACTTAGAAATGAGTGAGGAGAAGTATAACCACACACATGTTTTGATGCATGGACTAGGTGGTTGTCTGTCGAGTTGCATGACACCACTATTGTGGTTGAGTTCGGTATACGGCTTGCCACAAGAACTGAGGATGAGGAAGAAGTAGTTAAGGTCGATAGGACAAGGCATGATTAAAAAATTCCGAGGGAAGCCAAGGTTAGGCCACTTGTTGGAGAGATGGAGGGGGAGGTTGTAATGCTAACAATGGGATGAGAGGGTGTGATAAGATGAAGAGGAGTGAAATAAAAGGGGAAGGGTGGTAGATGGAACTGAAATAAAGGGGGAGGGGTGAAGGAATGAGATGGCGCAAGGGGATAAGGAAGAGGGAAAGGGGAAGAGAGAGGGGGAGGGATAAGTGGACTAGGGGGGAGTCAAGAAGAGGGGGGAGAGAAAATCTGAAGATAGGAAGGATACCTGAGTGGTGAGACTATCATGAGTATTCAATGGACTAGAGATTTTTTCCTTATTATCCTTTGTATGATTAGAGCCACTCTTTATCTTAGGGTTCTCAATCATGATTAAGGTATACTTTGGTGGCCTTCCATCCCATTCACCTCCATGGCTTCTTCCTTAACTCTACAAGCAACATTTGCTTGCTTATCCTCTTCTTTGTTGTTTCCCCTTAGGATGTGGTAGAAATTCACTTCCTCCATGAGCAGAATCAGACTATGATTTCTCTTTATGACCTAGTTTAATAAGGTGTTATTAGTTCGGGTGTTCTTCCTCATGTGGTTTATTATTATCATGGAATCACCCAACATTCGAAGTTTCTTGATACCTTTTCTGATGGATAATTTCATGCCAAAGAGAAACCCATAAGCCTCTGCTTGGTTGTTCGTTTTTTGACCTAAACTACAATCATATATGTCTTCGATGTGTCCATCGGGATTAATGAGAACCCCTCCCCCTCCTTCCATCCTAGGATTTCCTTTTGAAGCACCATCAAATTGCATATTCCATCTCCCTGATTTATTCTGCCACTCTTCCAATTCTTCTGGGGAAGGTCTAAGGATCCACTGAGTATCCTTTGTATGATATTTATTCCTAAGTTCTAGGGTAGGGGGATTGACCCACCTACTCATCCAAGCAGATTCTTCTTGATCTAAAGAGGGGTCCATCTCTGGCCTATGCAATTCCATGCATTTGGCGATGGAGTTATAGGCTTGAGATACTGCCGACAGTTTTTCCATCTGGAAGATAGCCCTATTTCTCAACAACCATACCTGCCAGCAAGTATACATGAGGAGGGCCAACCAGACCCTTTGGAAGGATAATTTGGCCTGAAGGGAGCCCGAGTATGACTTGGTCTAGGAGAGGAAGAATAAGGGGATGTTAGAAGGCCACTTGACTCTACTGAATAGAGGCCCAAGAGCCCCCGCCCAAACTTGCTTAGTTATTTTGCACTGTAAGAGGAGCTGATGAATGAATTCTTCCTCTTCTTTGCATAGAGGGCATCTTGAAAGGCATCATGATTTCTGTTTTGATGTAATTGGATGTATGATGGTACATTAATTTTAAAGTGATTGGGTTAATAGTGTGCATTGATTTCAGTGCATGCATAAAAAATTATTGACAATGTATTGATTTTTGTGTTATAGTAATTCAACCTATTAATATTGGAGAGCAATAGAGACAAGGTATGTTGTTTGCTACAACATCTAAAGCTAAAGATATCAATGGTTTACGATTTCAATTGTCATTTTCATATAATCAATATGAAAAGATGACAAAACTAACAACAGTGAAAATAAGAATAGAAGAAGAAAATAGTTTGAGATAGATCACAATGAAGATTTTGTGTACTTGACTACGTTCTTATTATTTACATTTTCTATCATTCAACACTATTATTGTCACTTTGCATTCAAAATTTTTATTTCATCATTTTTCATCATTAAAGTTATAAACAATATTTATCATCTCCCCAAACTAAGGTAACTAAGCTAATTAAAAATTAAAAATGACCATGTTAAGCTCAATCATATTTAGCATATTTAAAATGGTTATATTAATATTAGATATATTTACATATTATTGATAAAATTAATCATATCTTCAATAGATTTTTGTTGGTCAGACTGAACGAGCCTAGATCCATCTTAATTTTGAATCTATCAAGGGCCTAGAAGGATCAAATCTCTGGAGGTGAAAACATTTTCTCAAGTTTTACACTCAAAGAAAAGGTATTCACCTTGAGAGATTTGATCCCTATAAACATTTGATAGATCGAAAGTTAAAATAAATCTAGACTCGCTTATTTTGAATTTTAAACTTTAAATTTAATTTTTAAATTATATACACATTGTTTAAAAAAAAAAATATTTATATCATAATTATTTTTTTTTATATATAAATAAATGCAATACATTTAAAAGCATTCAAACTACACACACGTAAACCAAACCCACTTAACAAAGTAAGACTCCTAAATTTAAACCCTAATCTTTAAAGCTGTTGACTTTTAAATCTTTTAAGCTTCACCCAATCCATGTTCGATTGTGCCATAATAGTTACACATTTCGCTCTCCCGCCAATGGTTTTCAACAATATCATGTGCAAGTTCCCTCAATCAACCTTCATAGCAACTTCCCAACCCACTCTCGCATTTCACAAACCTGCTCCATAAAAGGATCACAAATAGATACACGGAATCTTTTACTGGTTTTTATATAAAAGTTAAGAGCCGAAGGGGAAACCACGTGCAAGTCAAACATGACAGCAAAGCGCCTCCATCATAAAGTGGGTGGCAAGTTGGATCTCACCAACCTATCTTTCCTTATCTTCGGACATAGAATTTTGACTCCTCCCGACGGCCTCAGACGTTGACTGAAACGCGTTTTTCTGCAACTTTTGGTGTCTATATAAACATATAAACCTTTCAATCACCACCATTCCAACGTGACTGCGTTCACTTTGCTTCTTACCTCACCTCATCCATTTCTGCTTGCAAATTTTATCCACAATTTGCTTTGTGCGCACTGCGAACTTGGTTTCTTCGCTTTGTAGAGTCTGTGCGCTTTCAGAGCTGCTCTAAGCACGATTTCTTACCGTTAAAAAAAACCTGCGTTCATCAATCAATCAATAACAAGAAGTGAGAATTAGAATGGCTCAGATACAGATAAGGTGTTTGTTTCTTTTTCTAATCGGTTTGGCAACAATAGTCTCCATGTGGGTGAGAGTGGAATCCCAGGGAACCGAAGTTGGCTTCTATTCCAAGGCGTGTCCCAGAGCAGAGGATATCGTCAGGTCCACCGTACAAGACCATGTAAAGGCCGACGTGGGGCTTGCTCCCGGACTTCTCAGGCTTCACTTCCATGACTGCTTTGTTCAGGTAAATTATTCTTCTTAAAATGACCTTTAATGATATTGCATGATTCTCACTCACTCCCAGACTGTTTACTGAAAACGATTGCTTCTGCTTCTTCGCCTTCTTCTCGTTACAGGGTTGCGATGGATCAGTACTGATAAGCGGCCCTTCTGCTGAGAGAAGTGCACCTCCAAATCTTGGATTGAGAGGATTCGAAGTCATTGACGACGCCAAGACAAAACTTGAAGCAGAATGCCCAGGGGTTGTTTCATGTGCTGATATACTCGCCATTGCAGCACGCGATGCAGTAGTACTTGTAAGTATCTCATTTTTCATTGTGTTTACATTCCTTGTTGGTAAAAAAATCTAGTCGCAAGAGTGTCAGAATCTTGATTATTTTGTTACTATCCAAAGAGTACTGATTTTACTTGTGATAAACAGGCGAAGGGACCGAGCTGGGCCGTGGCAACAGGAAGGAGAGACGGTTTGATTTCATCTTCCTCAGAAGTTACCAGTAATCTTCCGTCACCGTTAGAATCTGTGAGCGTGCAGAAGCAGAAATTTGCAGATAAAGGACTCACCACCGAAGATCTAGTCACACTTGTTGGTAAGTGCAAAGTCCTGCCTAACAGATCTGCATGTTAATATAATCAAACCAATGGATATTAATGCAATCTCATTTCATATTGACATGATTATTAATGTTTGTTTATTTACAAAAAGGTGGGCATACCATCGGGCAGACGCACTGCCAGTTCATCAGATATCGACTCTACAACTTCACTTCAACCGGGAACGCGGACCCCACGATCAACTCGGGGAATCTGCCTCAACTTCAATCCATCTGCCCAGTGGATGGCGATGGCACCAAGGCAGTGGCGCTGGATAAGGGAAGCGAAACCACTTTCGATGTCTCGATTTTCAAGAATATAAGAGACGGGAATGGCGTGCTGGAGTCGGATCAGAGACTTTGGTCCGATGAGTCAACGAAGATGTACGTGCAAAGGTATGCGGGCAGCATCAGGGGGCTGTTGGGATTCCGGTTCGACGTTGCTTTCGCGAAGGCCATGCAGAAAATGGGAAACATTGGAGTTAAGACCGGAACTCAAGGAGAAGTCAGAAAAGTCTGCTCTGCATTCAATTCGTAATGGAAAAATCTCGATTCTTGTTCGTATATTCTTCTGTTAATATATTTGGGTGAAAATGATGATCCATTATCAAAATCAAAATCATCTGTAAACTGCATGGATTCCAAATCAAGTTTTCCGCTCTCATATGTATTAAATAATTATCAAGATATGTATTTTTTAAGGATTGTCGATGCACTTTGTTGCAAGGATACACGTTATAAATGTGTGTTATAAAAATACTGTCGCGGTAGCTTGAATGTGTGTTTTTTAAAATTGTATATCGTAAACCAAAATGTTCATGTTAAAGTGTCTGAGCTATTAAATACCGAATAGCCCATTATATAGGATAATTGGGGCAGCCACATTCTTGGTAATTTTTTTGATGGGTTGAATTCTCTTAGTCCACTTGAGATTTTGATGGAATCAAAGAAAATTGAACCGACACTTTATGACATAGGGCTAATGATTTGGTAAGGGCTTTAATTAATGATGAAGGGCTAATTTATACCATAGTTAATTATAATAAAAAATTAGTTAATGGTGTTTAGTTAGAATTGTAGGGATGTTAGTTTGCTATCTCATTTAGGTAGGTTCAATGTTGGAATTTCCAATGGAAAACTCCGATACTATGTTGTAAATATTGAACGAAATCAATAATAAAGGGATGCTTCCCCACAACACAAAGAATACAAACAAATGCAAAATTACCATTCAATACACAGGCAACGATACACAAGAGAGGAACTTCCTTTTTTAAAATCTATTCAACTCTTCTCTATATAACATAATGAAAATTACATAGCTTATATCAAATGCCCAAAGCCTGAAAACCTAATCTATTCAACGCTACTTCAATGTTGAACGGATGTTCAACAACATTCGCCCTTGGTTGTCAAAAGACCCATTCTTTCATTAATCGGCACCCAAGCCTTATTTCTGAATTATACTAAAAACACGTGAGAACGCGTTCAAACACACAAAAGGGCGGATCTCAAATCTTATGCAATATGGTCCTAGTACACATCGCGTCCGCGGAGATCTAGTCCACATCACGTCCACGGAGATCGACGATTTTAACTTTTAAATCTCGCACTATCATTTAAACTTAGCGACATGCAGCGAGTGATAGTGACGTGGCACATATCGCATCACGCTCAAAATAACTTAGCTTGAGGGTGGTTTGGCGATAAACTTAAATATTTGCGCATTCAATATGCAATAACGATATCACATCACAAACAAAATAACATAGCTTGCGACTGCGGAAAAGGAAGTGGTAAAACTCGCGACGCGAGAAATGCACTGCCCTCGTGAGCTTGACACGTGCCCCCTCTTGCGATCACATCACAAACAAAATAGAATAACTCACGGGCGGCATAAAGTTTATGTTTAAAACTTGCGACTTGCGCTTTGCGGACATCTTAAACAAAGGTAAGTGCGGAAGGTGAAATACAAAGGATTGTAGTGGTTTGCAAGTGCGGTAAAGGTTTGTGGGTCCCGTCGATATTGCGTCTGCAGTAAGACTTAAATCTTGCGGAGTGCGATGAGGTTGTGGGTCCCACCGTTATTGCATTGGTGGAGACTTAACTTAGCTTGCGAGCTTAAGAGTTTAAACGATAAAAGTTGCGATGTGCAGTATGCAGGTGGTAAAGGTTGGTAAGTTGCGATAAGTGCAAAATGAACGAATACAAAGGAATAGGCGGAATACAAAGGTTTTCTTGGTGGATTGGTAATGCAATAAGGTATGTCCCGCTGATATCGCATCAGTGGGGAAATAACTTAACAAAGGAAAGGCTTACAAGTTAAATGCTAAATGTTGCAAAATGCGCTGCGAGCAAAAATAAAAGGTAATTCAATGCGGTGGGTGAAGAAAAAAAAAACAAAGAGTATGGCTTGTACTCTGTTTTTTGTGGTAACTTGAAAACGCCTCTGGCTCCTTGGAACTGATGTTTTCCTTCCTGCAATCAAAATTGATGAAATTGTCAGCTGCGCCACTCCTTATTCATGGCGGTGGTTGGGAGTAAAATTCCAACACTCCCCCTTAATCACAACTACTGCCATTAGTCATTCCCAGACATTTTCTGATACACTCAAAACTCTTTTGTGCTAAGGGATTTGTAAGGATATTAGCGAAATGTTCCTCTGTCCTGCAATGCTGCAAAACAATGTCACCATTGTTAACCAATTCTCTTATAAAATGATATTTTTCATCTATGTGTTTCGTTCTCTTATGGAAAACATATTTTTTTGATAATGCAATCCCTGAACTATTATCACAATAAATTGTGGTTCCCTCGTCTTTCTCATGACATAAATCTCTTAGCATTCTTCTCATCCATACCGCTTGGTATGCTGCTATTGTTGCTGCCACATACTTTGCTTCTGTTGTTGATAAAGCAATTATTGGTTGCTTCTTGGAAGCACATGAAATGGCTCTCGATCCCAAATGAAACACATACCCATATGTGCTCTTCCTATCATCTACACTTCCAACCCAATCACTGTCATTGTAACCAAACAATTTAAAATTATCAGTTGAGGAGTATAGAACACCATACTCCTTTGTTCCATTCACATACCTCAATATTCTCTTCGTTGCTTGCCAATGTGTCTCCTTTGGTGTCTCCATGAATTTGGAAATTAAACTTACAACATACATAATATCAGGCCCACTTGCAGTCAAATACATTAAACTGCCAACTATGCTCTTATACAATGTTGGATCGAAATTCTTGCTGCAATCTTCTTTTCTTAACTTTAACCCCATGAAAATTAGAGTTACTGCTTCTTTTTTGTGCTGCATGTTAAACCTCTTCAAAAATTTTGCAACATATTTTGATTGGGAAATAAAAATTCCCTTTTCATTTTTCTTTACTTCTATGCCCAAGAAGTATCTCAATAAACCCAAATAAGTCATTTCAAATTCATTCTTCATGACTTCTTTAAAATCAACAATGAGAGAAGCTTCATTTCCAGTGAAAATTAAATCATCTACATATAAAACAACGATAATAATCTAACCATCATTTTATTTAATGTAGAGTGTGGGTTCACCATCACATTTTTCGAACCCATTTTCTGTGAGGTAAGCATCTATCCTGCTGTACCATGTTCTTGGTGCTTGCTTCAGCCCATAAAGAGTTTTCTTCAACTTGAACACTTTGTGCTTTTGGACTTCAATCTCATATCCTGGAGGTTGTTCAACATATACCTCCTCTTTCAACACTCCATTCAAGAATGTTGACTTCACATCCATTTTGTAGACTTTCCACTTCTGTTGTACTGCTATGGACATCATTGTTCTTACTATTTCCATCCTTGCAACTGGTGCAAAGGTTTCTTCATAATCTCTTCCTTGTTGCTGCTTGTAGCGTTTCACAAAAATTCTTGCTTTGTGTCTTTCAATCTTGCCTTCAACATTTCTCTTGGTCTTGTAGACCCATTTTACTCCAATGACTTCTTTACCTTGTGGGAGGTCCACTAACTCCCATGTGTCATTCTTTTCAATTGCACCAATCTCTTCATTCATTGTTTCAATCCATTTTTCTTGTTTTACAACATCTTCAAAATGAATTGGGTCATAAACATGACAAAAAAAGAAAATAAAGAGTTTAGACCATTATCATTATCAGCTTCTTGCTCATAAATTTCACTCAAATTTCTGAATCTTGGTCTTCTTGGTGTGCTTGGAGTTCCACTTGTACTCGAGGGAGTTTCCGATCCCTGTGGTGTGCTTGGAGAAGCACTTCCTTAATTTCTCAAGGCTATTCTGTTTCCTACTTGTGGTGTGCTCTGCTGTGCTTGTGTAGGTGGAGGAGGAACCTCCGTGGAGGAATTATTTGTTGTTGTGCACTCCTCTTGCTTTTCGTGAGACACACATGTCTTCACGTTCACTGTTTTCTCTAAGCTTCCATCCAAAGCTTCTTCTTCAATACACTACACATCTCTGTTGATTATAACTTTCTTATGGATGGCTTATAGAGTTTGTATGCCTTGGACTCATCATTGTATCCAAAAAAGATACACTTCTCCCCCTTGCTATCCACTTTCTTCCTTAGTTGATCTTGGACATGTGCATAAGCCACAATCCAAATACTTTCATGCGGGTGGAAAACTTCTTTGTTCCACTCCATGCTTCTTCTGGAACTCTGTTCATAACAGCTTTGGTTGGGCATCTATTTAAGATATACGCTGAATAATTGACAACTTCATCCCAATACTCATTTGGCAAATGTTTTGCCTTCAACATATGATCTGAAATGTGTGAACAAAATATTTCTTATATAGAGATAGACAGTAGGGGCTTTTACTGGTTATTTCACCTTTAATAGAAAGGATGAAACCAGAAGCTTCTGGCCCTCTTACTGGCTCTGCCTAAATAAATATGAGGTAAACACTAAATCGATCTGGAAATGAAAGTATTTGTTTCTGTTTGCAAAGTATCATTAACCAATTTTTATGTGTGAATAAGCAAGTTAAGGTATTATGCAATGGAAGTAATGTAGTTTGAAATGGAACAAATGAGTTTTGATCACTGTATAAGTCTCATTGTGAAAAGTGGACTTATTAAAAATTACTATTTAATGTAGTAAAATATGGAAATAAATAGCAAGAATGCACAACATAACAGTAAGCATTTGTTTAAGCAGTTCACCCCTCTCTTGGGCTACCTTTGCTGGGTCCAAAAGCCTCCAAATGGGCTTTTACCTCTTTTATTAATGCTCAAAATAAGTATTACACCATGAAGAAAGCCTCAAAAGGAAATATTAGCTGCAAATTCAGAATCAGAGTGCTGGAAACAGTAAAAATTGACTATTCATTCACCTCAAATAGATGAACATAGCCCAATACAGCTGATCATTCACCTAGCCCTTATGGCTCCACAAGAAAATTCGCTGATAAAACCTCTGACGGAGTGCCCTGATGGCTCTCCAACCTATTCCAATAGCTTCAGAATGCTCCAATACCGCCAGAACAAAAAAAAAATTCGTCCCAATTGGACTTCCCCGGCCAAAGTTATGACCAAAGCTAACTTTGTCCAGTTAGAGCTAGGAAAGCTCCACCAAAAGTGGTGGAACTCCAGTTAGACCCAAAAAAATTGGAGTTGGCGCTAAATTTTTGGCACTCCGCCATATTATCTGTCAGTTATAGGTGCTAAGGATATGATCCACATGACCCGACTGTTTGGAAATTGGTTGAATAATTATGAGTTTAACACGACGTTTGTTAAGGTTTCAACCATAATATATAAATGAAACTCTGCACCGTGAGTGGGTCCACATTACCACGATCCATGTCCTGCACGCTGATGAAATTTTCCGTGGGTTCTGAGCCATGGGTTCTATGAAGGAGGGGGCTGGCCCCCTTTCGGGCCCCGCCCAAACCATTTTAAAACTTTAAATAGAAGTTCAATCCCATGGTTTAATAAGAAACACTTGTGGCCCATTGGTCGGGCCACTTCGTTAGCTCCGCCCCGACCCGGGGTCGAACCCTGCCGCGCCATAACAAAAATTTTGCAACACAACTTTCATTCAAACTTGGGGCCACGTGGTGGCCTCCGGGCTGGCCACGTGGTGCCCTCTAATTGGCTGCCATCAGAATATTCCATAGAATATTTTATGGAATATTCCCAAAATATTTTGTGGAATATTCTCTTTTTAATAAAATATTTTGTAAAGTCAAATTGGCCATTTTTTTTACTAAAATTGACAAACTTCAAAGTTGAATAACTTTCTCATACAGCGTCGGTTTTCAGTGTCGTTCACGTCTATATGATTGTTTTTCCGAGCTCTTTCCTATCGTTCTAGTTTGGATCAATTCTGAGCAACTAATTTTTTGAGCATTTTTCCACAAAGGACTTGATCACCTAATCACACCTCCCAAATGGGAAGCTTTTGGACCCCAAAAGCTCTCTGACTAGTGAAACTGATAATGTGGAGACTGATTCTCCACTCGTCCACCTTGAATAACTAAAATCTACCCGATTTCATCAAATGGAGCTTTTCAGAAAATGATAAATTGTCTCTAGAATCAACTGATCGACCCTTGCTAAGATTGATGGAGTCATGATGCAAATGATTAAAATTTGCAGAACAGCGATTGTAATTTGCAGAAAACAAACTTTTCTACACTGATCAAATTTCCAAAAAGACTTAAAATAACTTTCACCTTGCAAACTGTTCCCATGGCGAATTCGACCATTCTAAAACCAACTTTTTCCCATGCTGAATTGTGTGTCCTCCTTGCTTGCACTGCTTTTCTTTGACACTTCATTCACTGCATTGGCTGACCTCAAAGGTAACTTACGCAGCATAATATCATCTTTTTTCAAAGATAAACTGTTATTAAACTGAGAGATATTATTAGCAACATCATGAAAAGGTGAATGCTCAAAATCTTGTTGTTTCAACATCAACAAAGTTAGACTTTGACTTGCATTAACGAGCGTTTTCAATTGACCTGCATGGAGTAAAAAAGATTCCAGCTTCTTCTTGTGTGCTCTCACAATGTACTCTTTACCATCTTTGAACAAGTGATACTTGTTTTCATGGTGATGAAAGATGACCTTCCTATCAAATAAGTAAGGACTTCCCAAAACAATTCCTGAGATATCTAGCGGCACCACATCAAGTTCCACTGTGTCAATAAAATGTGCAGTTATTGCAAAGCGCAATATGCACTTCCTTGAGACTTGCAAGTTGGCATCCTTGCATATCCATTCAAGTGGATAAGGCTTCGGATGTGGAATGGTCTCAAGTTTAAGTTGCTTGACCAAGTCTTCAGATATGAGATTCTCTTGTGACCCACTGTCAAATAGTGTGTCAATTTTGGTATGTTTTGAAATTACCCTCACATGGAAGAGCTCTATCCTCCTCTTTTCTTCATGAGTATCTTTGTGACAATTCAAACAGCTAGAACTGGGAATTGTGTCTTTCACCACTTCTTTCCCCTTAATGTTCTTTAAAACCATGGCTATGCTTTTTGTCTCATCTCCTGAGTCTAACCCTAAGTCTTGCTCAACTGTTGCTATAGTTTTCTCCTTTTCTTTGGTCTTGTTTTTGTTTTTTTATTTTTCTGGTTTCAGTTCAAGATGAAGCTTCCAACAATGATCTTCATCATGACTTGTCTTTGAACAGTTCTTGCAAAAGAACTTTCCTTTTTATTTTCTTGAATTTGCAACTCTTTTCTTTCCTTTGTTTTTGAAATTACTATCCTCATCAAAAGTATTCTTTCCTCTAGCTTCTGAATGTGTAGCCTGGACACAGACTTCATCTAAGCTGGTAGGATTAAACATTAGAATAGTATGTTGAAGGTAATTGTGCAAACCTCCTATGTATTTTAACAAGGTGTCTTGACTTTGTAAGTCTACTCCAAGTAGAAGTGCTCTCCTTCTAAACTCTTGGGTATAATTTTGCACATTTTGACCCTTAAGTTGACTAAAATTTTGCCAATTCATGATTTCCTTCTGAATATGAGCAAGAGGATAAAACTGTTTCTTAATAGCAGTAATAAACTCATTCCAGGTTAGAGTTATCTTACCATGCTTTTTAATTTCCTCCCTGGTATTTTCTTCCCACCAAACCAAAGCAGCTCCATCCATTCTCAATGAGGCTAATTGGATTTTTGTATCATCATCATGCAAATTATGAATTCTTAGATAGACTTCCAGCTGTCTAATCTAGTTATCCAATTTTTCTGCATTCACATCACCATTAAACATCGGCAACTCAAACTTCACATCAAGCTTTAACAAAGGATTTCTAAGAGATGTTTTTGTTTTGTGTGACTGATTAACAGAAGTGGAAGAGGATGATGTGGAGGAAGAGGATGACGATGGAGATGGTGGATCACCATTTCCTCCATTCCCTTTCTTAGACTTCTCATTGTCTTTCTTCCCTCCTGAAGAATCTCCTTCTTCTCTTTGGTTTCTAGACCCCTCTCCGGCAATCCTATCATTTCTCTCCTGATAGAGGATCCTAACCATCTCAGTCATGTCCAAGAGAGCTTTTCTAAAGACTCTTTCTTCTTCCTTGGGATCCATTTCCTCATGTACTTCTCCTTCTCTTGAAGACATGTTTGTGGCTGATTCTAAGGCTAATGAGGATGAAATGGAAGGTGGAGATAATGGCACCCTAGCCCTCCTTGGTTGAGGATTGTCTTGTTCACTCACCAATTGACCTTCCCCTCTTTTCAATTTCAGCCTAGTAAGCATCAAATTTGCAGAACAACACAATTTTCTTGCACAAAATTCACAAACTCTTAAGAAAAACCTATAGCTCTGATACCAATCTGATCTGAAATGTGTGAACAAAATATTTCTTATACAGAGATAGACAGTAGGGGCTTTTACTGGTTATTTCACCTTTACTAGAAAGGATGAAACCAGAAGCTTCTGGCCCTCTTACTGGCTCTGCCTAAAGAAAGATGAAGTAAACACTAAATTGATCTGGCAATGAAAGTATTTGTTTCTGTTTGCAAAGTATTCATTAACCAATTTTTATGTGTGAATAAGAACTTTAAGTTATTCTGCAATGGAAGTAATGTAGTTTGAAATGAAACAAATGAGTTTTGATCATTGTATAAGTCTCATTGTGAAAAGTGGACTTATTAAAAATTACTTTTTAATGTAGTAAAATCTGGAAATAAGCAGCAAGAATGCACATCATAATAGTAAGCATTTGTTTAAGTAATTCACCCCTCTCTTGGGCTACCTCTGTTGGGTCCAAAAGCCTCCAAATGGGTTTTCCCCTCTTTTATTAATGCTCAAAATAATTATTACACCATGATGAAGGCCTCAAAAGGTGAAATTAGCTGCAAATTCAGAATCAGTGTGTTGGAAACAGTAAAAATTGACTATTCATTCACCTCAAATAGATGAACATAGCTAAATACAGTTGATCATTCACCTAGCCCTTGTGGCTCCACAAGCAAATTCGCTGATAAAACCTTTGACAGAGTGCCCTGATGGCTCTGCAACCTATTCCAACAGCTTCAGAATGCTCCAATACCCCAAGAATAAAAAAAAAATCCGTCCCAATTGGACTTCCCCAGCCAAAGTTATGACCAAAACTGACTTTGTACAGTTAGAGCTAGGAAAGCTCCACCAAAAGTGGTGGAACTCTAGTTAGACCCGACAAAATTGGAGTCGGCGCTAAATTTTTGGCACTCCGCCATATTATCCACCAGTTATAGGTGCTAAGGATAGGGTCCACGTGACCCGACCATTCGGAAATTGGTTGAATAACTATGAGTTTAACACGGCATTTGTTAAGGTTTCAACCATAATATATAAATGAAACTCCGCACCATGAGCGGGTCCACATGACAACGACCCATGTCCTGCGCGCCGATGAAATTTTTCGTGGGTTCCGAGCCATGGGTTCTATGAAGGAGGGGGCTGGCCCCCTTTCAGGCCTCGCCCAAACCATTTCAAAACTTTAAATAGAAGTTCAATCCCACGTTTTAATAAGAAACACCTATGGCCCGTTGGTCGGGCCGCTTCGTTAGCTTCGCCCTGATCGGGGGTCGAACCCTGCCACACCATAACAAAAATTTTGCAATGCAACTTTCATTCAAACTTAGGGCCACGTGGTGCCCTCTGATTGGCCGCCATCAAAATATTCTGCAGAATATTTTGTGGAATATTCCTAGAATATTCTGTGGAATATTCTCTTTTTAATAAAATATTTTTGTAAAGTCAAATTGGCCATTTTTTTTACTAAAATTGGCAAACTTCAAAGTTGAATAACTTTCTCATAAAACGTCGGTTTTTAGTGTCATTCGCGTCTACAAGATCGTTTTTTCTGGGCTCTTTCCTGTCATTCTAGTTTAGATCAATTATGAGCAACTAATTTTTTGAGCATTTTTCCACAAAGGACTTGATCACCTGATCAACATACTTCCGACCATGTCCATGATGGTCCTATTCTTCCTTTCTGCAACATCGTTTTGTTGTGGTGTGTACCTTGTGGTAAAATGCTTGTGTATGCCATTTTCCCTATAGAAACATAGGAAATATTTGGAGATATATTCTCCACCTCTATCAGTTCTTAGCACTTTGATGTAGTGCCCACTCTGCTTCTCAACAAGAGATTTGAAGTGGTAGAACTGTTCTAATGCTTCACTATTCTATTTCAAGAAATACACCAATGTCTTTGAAGTGTAATAATATATGAATATCAAAACATAATGGCTGCCAGCTAAAGATGGTGTTTGCATTGGTCCACACAAATCTGAGTGGACAATCTCTAATCGTGATTTTTCCCTTATAGTCTTCCCTGCTTGGAATGCTTCTCTGTGTTGTTTGCCCAAGATGCAACCTCCACATAGGCTGTTAGGATTCTCAATGAGTGGTAACCCTTTTACCATCCTTTTTCTATGCAAGAGGTTTAAACCTCCGAAATTGAGATGTCCAAATCTCAAATTCCATAACCAGTTTTCGTATTTCACTTCTTCTTGAAAGACCTCTTGTGTGACTGTTGCTACCACACCTCCTTCCTTCAAGTATGTTCTGAGCTTGAGAGGAAACATTATATTCTTTGTCATGTGCACTTCTGCTGTTAGTATGAATCTTTCATCGTAAAAGATTACTTTAGCTATGCATAACAAATAGCCCTAACATCGATTATGGCTGCAAAATACCTTTAAGATTGCTGCACAAATTCAGATCTAAGCACAAAAGATATTAAGCAGATAAAAAATAACATAGCTCCATAGATCCAATGAACAAGACAAGAAGAATGTATATGAAAGAATTTTGTATTATATTAGAGAATGGGGCACCTGAGAGGAAAACAAAGGAAGGTGTTTTCCGGTTCTCCTCAGTGGGATGGGTTCTTGGAAGTCCTCAGTGTTTCAGATCTAGCATTTCTCTCTCTTATGGATGTGGAAAAGCAAACATAGAACTCAATGGGAGTTCACAAAGTAAAATGGAAAATGGTGACCAAGAGAAGATCCAGAGTGATCTAATGCAATGAAGGTGACTAATGAATGGGAAAAACCCCCCTATTTATAACAAAATATTGGGGCGGTCTAGAACTCGGTGCATGAATAGAATATTATTAATCGAATTCTAGAAGCACCTTTTAGGAATATTTTATTATATTTGTTGGAGGGAAAAGGATTCTTGACTTGGGTCAATTTCTATATTTATAAATAATAAATAAATAAATGATTTATTTATCATTTTAGGGGAATGATGGGAATAAATAATGGTTTATTTGATTATTTATGGATGATTTAGTCAAATTTAACTAAGAATATTATTTAAATAATGATTTAAATAACTTGTTCTTAGGAAATAATTTAATAAATAAAGATTTATTTAATTAATTTCTTTTTTTTGGGTTAAATATGACCAAATAAGTTATTTTATGTGGTGAAAGAAATTTTACTTGGGGTAAAATTGGTCTTACATGGTGTACTTGGGTTCATCTAATAATAATAGGTTAGATGACCAAAAAAATGGTGTAACAGATTTCCCCCCAACGTACGAGTGTTAGGAGCAAATCGTATGACCGAAGTGCATTGTAAGAACTCAATCACTAGATAGCAAAAGGGAAGCAAGAGAGAGAAGTGTAATGGCGTCTGATGTGTTAAAGGACTAGACCCTGAGGAGACGAGACTTACAGGTGCAACAAGTCTCTATGAAGTGGTACCTGTGCTAAAGGCGGCGGGGGAGGCATACCTATGCCCGTTGAGACAAAGTACAAAGAATAAGGCACCCGGAAAACCACGGAACGCAATAAGTACAAAGAATAAGGCGCTCGGAAAACCACGGAATGCAATAATGAAGCATGTGCTGGCCTAAACATGAGCCAGATAAATAACATGATGAATCTCACATACATGTGATGCCTGGAATAGTCGTCAGGAATTATGCAAAAATATGGGAGTACATGAGATATAAATACGCCTAAGTGCCCCCTATACGTGGGGAAGTGCTTGCAAAATCTGACTAATACGTGCAAATCGAAGAGGCGTTGCAAGCGGCTAAGGCCGATATCATCAGATGAGAGGAGCTGAATCAAGGGCTGAAATGAAGTCATCTGGGCATGTGGGGGGCTACTTGCAGGGCCACCCCCTCATGAGGGTTGAGACGTCTCACACATGCCCGGGAATCACCAGTAGTTGTGGCTGCATCACTAGACCATCAAGTGTATATATCACGATCATGCTAGGAAGAGCTCGAACCAAGGTATACTGCCCCCTAGACCTGGCTTCTGGAGTAAATAAGCTGATGTCGACAGAAGGAGGTCCACCATAGGTGAATCAATAAGGGAACCCCACCTAAGGCGTGGGGAAAATAGTAGAGCGACGACCAAGTAGACACTAATGATGATGATGGAAAGAGAGAAATGGAAGAGCGGTTGGACGACTTCCCTTGTTAGAGCATAAGGTGTATGAATGGCTTGGAAGTTACTAACACAATATCATGAGGGATAGGGGACAGGGGTACTGAAGGCCATGATGTGGGTCATGAGAGAGGGACCAAGCAAGAAAGGATGGAGGACTATGGCGGGGTACAAAGGGATTCGAGATAGACTCCATGAAGGCACTGGTGACTCGACTCGAATGCTCTAAATAAGAGCGATTCGATGGTGCTGCCTCATAGTATGGGTCCAATGGGGACCATAAAAGCATGAGTACAATAGGGTAGCTCATGACGAAAATCAACACGAATGAAGACGAGTAAGGAGGCAAAGTGGTGCCCCAAGTACAAGTGTCGTAAGTGAAGAAATTCGATTTTGAGAAGAGGTGAAGAGACCCTTCATGGAAAAAATGTGTCCTGGTGAAGTATCAAAACATAAAAAACTGACAGATACCCATTTTAGTGCTCGGTGAGAGCTTTCCAATGGTGTGGACGGTCTGTCAAACAGGGCTACGGTTTGGTCGCAGCGGGCGAAAGAAAAAATAGGTTTCTCTTCTAATAGGGCGTTTTTCCTCCAAAATCATTCATTTTCTTGTGTAGTTGTGGTGAATGTGAAGAGGAGAGAAGGCCCTAAATCTTACGGCGATCTTAGTGGACAAACCGACCGTTGGAATTGTGATCCATCAGCTGCAGGTGAGAGGCCGAATCTTAAGCTTTGTTTTTGATGGATTCAAATTGCAGATTAGGGCTTTAAATCTCAGTAACTGCCCCTATTTCTTCCTCACGGCCAGGTCACACTTTTTGGAGAAAAAACTGTGACCTGGGACGTAGTTTTGGGCCTGAAAAGTGCGACCTGGCCTAGGTTTTTGCTGAAAAGTGCCACCTGTGAGAGGGAGGTGATGTCAGTGTTGTTTTGGGCTGAGATTCAGTTTTGGTGTGAATAGATGCAGTTTGTGGATCTGTAGATTGACAAAATGATGTTTTTGTGAAGATATGGCAGATATATTGATCAAATGGAGAGAGAGAGACTTAGGTACATTACAGACGGAGATCCAGGCGGATCAGGGTGTCCGTCATGTACTGGCTAGGTATGGGGTGCTAAAATTTTTGGAGAACCCTTTGATGAGGGCTGGAGAGCCCTTGTTGGCCCGTATTATTAGTTACTGAGATCCAGATCAAGAGGCGTTTGCAGTGCAGGGGCACAGGATCGAGCTGACGGTCCAAGATTTGTATTTCTTGACTGGTCTCCCACCATTAGGGATGGTGGGAAATACACAACCAGTGTTACCATGTGGGCGTAACATTATGGAGTTTGTTGAGTGACATTGTCGACCAGGGGTCCGAGTCAAAGGGACTCGAATATCCATTGGTGATCTAGAGAGGTTGGAGACCCAGGCAGTGGCCGCAACAGTGTTATGGGTCTTGGGTAGCCAGGCATTCCATCACATCACTGGAGGGCAAATGATGATCGTGGAGAGTGTGCTGAGTGGGACCTACTATGGGTGGGCCCAGATGATGTTGGTGTCGGTGAAACGACAGTTGTCGCTATGCAAGCAGCAAGTGAATCATGATTGCGCCTATGGGACGATGTTGTGCTCTTTCTTCTTTGAGAAGATCCCGACTTTACGACCTCGTGTACAGTTTCCTGATGGAGGTCCGAGAGAGCCTCAGATGCGTCGGTGGGGATGATTACTGTGTAGAGGAGGAGGGGGGGTAGTCGGACGGGTGTGCTGACCAGAGTTCTTCGCCCATTGGGATCAGATGCCACTATACATAGACGACTATCCCTATAGTGGGATGAGTTATTGGGGAGATCTAGACTTGCCGCTTCCTCCTAGTCGAGTGTGGGGGCCCGATGGTAAGTGACAAGCAACTAATCTGTTATGTGCATTTTAGAGTTTGTGACTAGTATGCATGGTACTAATAGTTATATATTTTGGAATGCAGATATAGCTCCAGTAAAACCAGCCGGATATATGGGACGACCTGCAGCGACGGGAGCGACAAGGGCAAGTGGATCAAGGACAGCGCAGAGTGAGGATATGGCTGCTATGGTGGAGGACATTCGTCGTAGATGTGAGGGGCTGCTGACCAATGTATCGGAGCATGGTTGGCCGGATTTAGATGACCGGTACATAGAGTTATGTATTGGGCTACCCTCGGAGTGGCGAGGTATCATGCAACGCATGGCGATGGCTGGTCAGGCTGTGCATGATCTACGAGCTGTAGGAGGAGAGCCATTGGCTTGGGATCCTCCAAATAGTGATTAGATGTAGGGCAGGTGGTGCCCCCCAGTGTCGATGTAGGGGCGAATAGTGCCCCCCATTTTGTATTTTTGTTATTGTAACATGCTATGGGCATGTATTATGTTTCAGAGTAGATGGACTCTAAAAACACATGTGATATAATATATGTGATCTATATGTATTTGGTTGATGGTGTTAAATGTTATTGTGTTGTGTGTGATATATGCCAATCTAGAACATGGTTTGCGATTTCATCTACGTAGTGATTTTGATCTCTAGGTATATGGCTGAATGTAATGAATCTAAATTCACATATCAAAAGTTGCACTCGTAAATATTGTCGAAACAGGATAGGGTTATGCACACAATAGACACCATTAAGTTGTAAGACGAGAAGCAGGGAATCTAAATGGACATGGAGATGGAGGATGTGATGGGAGAGAGCATCGACTAAGAGACCACAAAATGCATCATATTCGACCTGATTATTGGTGGCTTGACCAATGCAGACCCCATTTGTAAGAACAAGGGTATGCAAGGGGGTAAAAATGGCCCAGGTGGCTGAGGCAAGGTTTCGAGAATAGCGATTGGCGCCATCGGCATAACCAAGGTAATGAGTGGACGAGAGGGTCGAGGGAAAATCGTCACAAGACGAGAAAAGGGAGGAAAAGCGGGGACGCATGTTGCGAAGTACATTGTAGATACGGATGGGAGTATCGGGATGATGGGAAGGAAAGGAAAGGTGGTGGAAACCACAAGAGGCTGCAAAGCTACCTAGATCATCAGTAGAGGAAGAAAGGTGAACATACGGTTCATTAGGGGAAATGACAGAAGAACAAGTAAAAAGATGGTTGAAACGTAAAGAGCTCGAAAAAGTGGCGGAAGGGGGATCAAGCGAAACAGACGGAGTGGATTCATAGGGGATGTGCTCCGAGGGGTGTGCAGATGATGATAGGTATAAGAGAGGAGCAGCAGACTCGGACATCTCAACATCAGGGGGAGGGATGTCAATGGTAGCCGGGGGATCCTCAAGTAAACTTGACGCATACTGAGCAAGGATGGGCGAGGCGGATTGATTTTGTTCAACTTCGTACTCGCGAATGACCTCTAAAGAGGCTCGGTAATGCGTGAGGTGAGGGAAATGGTGGGAATAATGGCCATGGACACCGCACAGAGCACAGGGTTTGTTGGTGCGAAGAGTCTTTGGGTTCTTGGCTATGGATGAGGAAGAAACAGAGGTGTCAGGGACAATAGATTCAGGGAACGCGACTTTAACCATGGGTTGGATATGGGGCAACTCAGGACAAATATGGGTGGGATGACCGATACCATCACACAAGGCACAAGGCTTGGCGGGTTGGAGAGGGGTAGGGTTAGGTGCGGTGGCCTAATCATTGGATGCCCCCTTGCGAGTTTTTCGTTTCTTACCTGTAGCGATCGCAGCATTAGGAGGGTTCGGCGGAGGGGCGAGGGGCACTGTGGTGGTGGAAGGAGCGACAGGGATCGGTTGAACTGGTGTCACAGCTATGTAAGGTTTGGGGTGGCCTGGTGGGGTCTCGTTTGGAGGGGTAAGATACCAAACGGGAATTCCCAAGGTTAAATTAGGAAGGGAAAGGGTGGCCATGATGGGGACCGAATAGACGCAGGGGGGGGACTAAGGAAAGGTATCTGACCGGCGGGGTAGTGACCAGGGGGGATGGCTCCCATATGGTGGAGACCTGAGGGAACTGACTCGGGAGGGTAGGAAGGTTCATGAGTGTGATGGGAAGGGCCAAAAAGGTTCGGTTGACTGAAGCGAAGGGCTAGGAGCAGGAGGCGGGGGGCGAGATGGAGGTTGCTGACTAGCCGGAGCAGGCGGTGGAAGGCTAGCCTGAGACGATTGCATCATGCAAACATTCGCTGAGCTGGGGTCAGAGACGGGAGGAAGGGGAGGACCAGGGAAAGTTCCAAGCAAAGAGGAGTCTTTGTAGACGTCGGGGGAAACACTGGTCAACGAATCAACAGTTGGTTTATTGGTGACAATAGAGATGGTGGACTCAGGGGAGGTCTGAGATTTTGGTTCATGGTAGGTCAATTGGTCAATGGTGACAATCTTGCCACTATGAGGGAAGAACATCTTGCGGTGGACTGCGGATGGGATGGCGGACATGGCATAAGTGTAACTACGCCCCAAAAGGATGTTGTAGTCAAGAGGGGCATCGATAACTTCAACGTCGACACAAACAACCTTGCCGGCAAGGGTGATAGGACAGTTACGAAATAGGCCAATGGGCTGGGAGGCATGGCCATCCCATGCATGAAGGGTGATGGTGGAAGGGGCCAGCTCAGGGGATCTAAGTTGTTTCCAAACCGAAGCGAACATGACGCAGGTAGATGCCCCCTCATCAATAATACACCGAGCAACATTGGCGTTTCGGATTTTGACTGGGATTTGGAAAGCAACTGAAGGAGGAAGAGGGGGATGGTCTGACTGACGGGCGTCGAAAACAATCAATTGGTCATCAGCAGGATCTACAGCACCCATGGAAGATAGTAGAGCCCTCTTTTGAGAAGGACATGACTGGAGGAGTTCCAGTGTTGAAATGGCAGCAGGAGATTGCGCCAGATCATCTACTGTGTTGTATGAATGGGCAGCCCGACCAGAGGCAGCATTTCGGCGTAATGGTCCCTTAGGAGGTTTGGGATGAACCTCGGCTTTGGGCAGAGGGAGTTGTAAGGGACCATTGGGTGTCGATAGAGGCTCTGTAGGACCTGATGATGGAGACTCAGAGACAGACGAAACCGGAGGTGTGGAATACTGACGGGACCAAGTTTGAAGGTTGAGGTCGACAGTGAGAGGTGGGTCAGAAGCCATCATGAGAATCTGGTAATCAGAGGAACCAGAAGGGGAAGGTTAAGTGGTTACCGGGGCGTGAGGTGGTCGAGTGGCCACGAATCCTTGTTGCGGGAAAGGATCGGTAAACACAGCAGGTTGAGAAGTAACGGGGGTGGGAGGGGTAGTAGGGGAGGAGTGTTGTCCCCGTACGGTGGCCTGAGAATCCCAAAGTTGTCGCATTGGTGGTAATAAGGGACAATCGTGAGTGTAGTGACCATAAACACCGCAACACGAACAGGGCTTATTGGTGCGAAGTGGCCTGTCCAGCTTGGGTTGAGAGCCCTGTGGCTGGTTAGCAGTGGTAGAGTCGATATTGGAAGGATTGGGTCCACGATTACCAGAAGCGGATTGAGTGCCTCTTCTCCTTCGTTGAGGAGGAAAATTAGGTGCCCCCTGCTGTGCAAATACTTGCCCTGGAGGGGGTAGTAAGTGCGGTTGTGAGGGTGGGGAAGGCAAGGGAGTGGGAGGTCCAAATGCTGGAGGAGCTAGGACACCAGGTTGCGGATATGGATAAGGAGTAGGGTGGGCAGCAGTAAGGTAAGCAGGGGGGTGGGCAAAAGGAGGAGGCGTGTCGTAGCCTGAATACATGCTGCCAGGAGGGGAAAAAACGCCGGAGGGGCTGGCCCCTAGAGGAAAACCATGGCCCGAAGGAGGTAGGGCAGAGGTATGTGACAGGGCTCCAACGATACCGTCGGTAGAATGAGATGCCCCCGAGGCATGAGGGCCACCGGGTTTGGGAAGGTCAGGAAGGACGGTATAAACATAACCAGATTGGGCGTAGATAAGGTCATACTTCAAGGCGATTTGGAGGGCGGCTTCTTCGATTTGGGGAAAATGGGATGCGACATCTTTGCCAATGGGAGGTAAGAGAGAGCGAAGGAACCAGTCCATGTAAACCCGATCTTCAAAGGGGGGAGCTCCAATTAAGCTTCTTCTGCACCGCCATTCCTGGACATGAGCGGAAAGGCGGGTTGAGGAGGATTGACGGAAGGAGGTTAAAAGCTCGGTACCAGTGTCGTATCGGAGAGGGAGCTGGAAATAAGATAAAAAGGCTTGGGCAATGGTCGCAAAAGTGGTATGGGAGGAGGTGGCCTGTTCAACATACCATTTAGAAGCTTCGCTTGTAAGCGTATGTTGGAAAAATCTAAGACGAATGGCGTCGTCGGTAATGGAATTATAGGAACACCACATATGGAAGAATCGAATATGGTTGGAGGGATCCTCACTAGCAAGGCCTTCCAACTTGGGAAAGTCAGAGGGGAGCTTGGTTGGCATAGCAGGCCAACTAACATTGTGGCGGATAGGATCGTTAATCAGCTGATTGAAGTCAAGGAGACTAAGGCCAGCCATATAAGGGAGTAATGGGGCAGTCGAGGTAGGTCCCGAGGTGGTTCCATTGGAAACAGAACCATAAGTAGTACTGGGGTTACTGCTGGTGGTAGGTACTGAAGTAGACATGGTGAAAGTGACAGGGGGAGAACCAGGAGGGGGAGAACCCGAACAATCAGAGGAAGAGTCGGAGTGTGGACTCGGGGAAAGACTTACTCGATGATGACGGGAAGGAGGAAGTCGACCAAGAGGAAACTAAGGATGAAGGCCAAGAAGTCTCCGGGAGAGGCGCCTTGGGGGCGCAATGATGACGGGAAGAAGAAAACCGACAAGGGCAGGGAGGGACAAAATCAAGTGAGGTCAAGGGCAGAAAGGTGTAGTGACAATTGATTTTAAAGTCTTTTCCGGGTGGTGTTAACCAGGCGCTTCTTCACTTAGGGTCAGTGTGTGGCGTGCATGAATTTTAATTGTTTAAACCCAGAAATTTTGAGAGTAAAAGAAAAAGTGTGCTGCGTAATGGAAAAGAAATCTGCAGTAAATAAAACTGAAAAAACAGAAAATTAAGAACTAAAATTGTAGTGATCTAACCCAATAAGGCGGGTCTCTCAAAACTAGTCGATAAGAGGGACAAAATAGGCAAAGCACGCTAAAAAGAGGCCAAAAGATCTGAGGTCCGAAGGGACTGGGATCTAAAGGGTAAGTCTGCTGAAAATTTGTGTAGAGAACAGCAAAGAGGTAGAGGCAAGGTTGTTGCTAAAAAGGAGGAGATCAGTTAAAGATGGAAGAGACAAGGTAGTGTCCTTAGAAATGAACCCAAAGAAAACGATATGAGGTGTTTTGAGAGGGAGAAGAGTTGATCTAAAGGGATCTAAAAAGGAGGTATCAAATCTGAGAAAAATAGGGCTGAAACTCTATAAATTCAGACTTCTGAAAACAGCAAAGGCTTGCCCACAAAAAGTGGAGGGTGCTAGAGCCCCAAGGGGAAATATTCCCTCTTAGTTGAGTGGAGCGAATCAGAAACAAGTCCAAACGGGCGGAGACAGAGGCTGGAAAACCCTGACAGAAGCTTCAGACAAACCTAGAAAAAGTGCTGAAAAATATGCAGAAAAAGTGCAGGTCACAGGTTCTGACCTGTTTTCAGTCCAGGTCACAGGTTTGGGGCAGAAAAGTGCATCCTGAGGTTCAGGTCGCACTTGTTGGGCCGATAAGTGCGACCTGCAGATCCGGCTCTGTCGGCAACAGATTTCAAAAAAATGTATCGTCTTAGCTGCGACTGATGTCTGTCACCTGCGCAATAAGGCCAGAAACACATGAAAGTTAAAAATTTGACTTTTTAAGGGTTTTAGGGGTGAAAATCACCATAAAAATAGGAAAAAAAAATGGAAGAGAAACCCTAGGGTATGAAACAACTGGATATGCAAGAATAGATAAAACGACAGCAGTCGCAAAAGAAAACCCGTGTGGAGTCGCCAATTGTTAGTATGAATCTTTCGTCGTAAAAGATCACTTTAGCTACGCATAAAAAATAGCCCTAACATCGATTATGGCTGCAAAATACCTTTAAGATTGTTGCACAAATTCAAATCTAAGCACAAAAGATATTAAGAAGATAAAAAATAACATAGCTCCATAGATCCAATGAACAAGACAAGAAGAATGTATATGAAATAATTTTGTATTATATTAAAGAATGGGGCACCTGAGAGGAAAACAAGGAAGGTGTTTTCTGGTTCTCCTCAATGGGATGGGTTCTTGGAAGTCCTCAGTGTTTCAGATCTAGCATTTCTCTCTCTTATGGATGTGGAAAAGAAAACATAGAACTCAATGGGAGTTCACAAAGTAAAATGGAAAATGGTGACCAAGAGAAGATCCAGAGTGATCTAATGCAATGAAGGTGACTAATGAATGGGGAAAACCCCCCTATTTATAACAAAATATTGCGGCGGTCTAGAACTCGGTGCACAAATAAAATATTATTAATCAAATTCTAGAAGCACCTTTTAGGAATATTTTATTATATTTGTTGGAGGGAAAAGGATTCTTGACTTCGGTCAATTCCTTTATTTATAAATAATAGATAAATAAATGATTTATTTATCATTTTAGGGGAATGATGGGAATAAATAATGGTTTATTTGATTATTTATGGATGATTTAGTCAAATTTAACTAAGAATATTATTTAAATAATGATTTAAATAACTTGTTCTTAGGAAATAATTAAATAAATAAAGATTTATTTAATTAATTGCTTTGTTTTGGGTTAAAAATGACCAAATAAGTTATTTTATGTGGTGAAAGCAATTTTACTTGGGGTAAAATTGGTCTTACATGGTGTACTTGGGTTCATCTAATAATAATAGGTTAGATGACCAAAAAAATGGTGTAACATGTTGAATGACGATACTTCATCTTAGGGCCACAAATTCGACATGAAAATCTACGCTTTGTTTGAAGACGTGCAATTGATGTATCAATAACAATTAAACTATGAGATCATTTTTAAAACATGTAATATGGTATATCTAATTTAGATAATTATATATTATATTAAAGTGCAACGAAATATTATATACCACAAAAATGTGTTAGTCCTGGGGCATCATGAATTGTCCATACAAGCATTTCATGACATTGAAATCTCTTCTGCTTGATTGGTTTAGTGATGTCATACATAGTGATGCCATGCCATAACTTTATTAGCTCAACGATAAGAGGCTCAACATATACATTCATATCTTTGACCTGGTACTTACCTAATTGTTCAAAATTACAATACATAATTACTACCATGATATATGTATATATAAGTAAGTAAATAAATAAAAGATATTCTGCAAAAAATGAGAGAAATGAAAATGTTACATTCGAAAAAATAATGTATCAAATACCTGGAATAATCATAGTCAACATTATGTGCTCCCTCTTTATTGACATCCAAGGAGGAATGTTATTGTTGATAACGAAAATGGCCACACTGATTAATACTCATTCGATCCACCATCAATGTGCCCATATTTCCTACAATGAATTGTTGTTGTTGCTATTAAAACTCTAACATTATTTCTCATACAACATTTTTTGCAAGGGCAATAAACTTTACCATCACCCCTTTCACCCTCTTCAATTTGTTTTCCACCTCTAATGTTTTCTTCGAAGAAAACCATCTCCACTTCTATTCTTTGAAGCTTGCAAAACGGCTAAAGGGATGACATGCATGAAAATATAAGGAGATGGTAATATAAAGTTCAAGTAGAAGGCTAGAGAAATAGAGCTATTGAAGGCAAAGAATGGCTAGAAGGCCAAGTCCTTAAGGAAAATGAGAAATTAAAAGAAAAAAAATAGAGAAGAAAATGAAAAATCATAATGGAATAAGAAATTTTACGATTTTCTAATTTCATTTTTGCTTCCAAATAATTAAAATAATTAGAAAATGGGAAAGGGAAAAAAGCTTATAAAATGGGAAAGGGAAAGTAAAAATTTAGAAAAGAAAATGAAAAATGGTATTGGAATAAGAAAGTTTACCAATTTCTAATTTCATTTTTCCTTTCAAAGACTTGAAAAACATAGAAAATGGGAAAGAGAAAGTAAGAAAATACAAAAAAAAAGGAAAATCATAATGGAATAAGAAATTTTATCATTTAATGATTTAAGTTTTTCTTTCGACGATAAGTTACAAAATTCTAAGGGAGAATAATCGTAAGAAGGTTTAGCCTAAGTATTATAACACAAAATTTAATCAAGCATAGAGTGTTATACTGAAAATTGTCATCTTGACATTCTGCCATGTGTATGAGCTCATTATTACTCATACTTCTCCCTTTTGAGTGTCTAACATATCAGTTCCTCATGTCAAGCCTTGAAAATCGGGAAAAGTTCCTAAAAGTCTCCTAAACTTTGGTAACGCACTTTCTAGCTATCTTGCCTGTAGTCCCGCACCCAATGTTCAGCTTTCCTGCATTCCTGAATGCACTTTATCTTTATTATAGGTGCGTACCCCTGTAATATTAAAAAGGCGCAAGTGAAATCCCAAAAATCTCAATTAAAGTAAATTCTGGAAGCTTCTAGAATGGATTTTGCGGTGGTAGAACCGCTCTTGTAAAGTGCATGAATCCCTTACCTTATGGAGCTAACCCCTTGATGTGAGGAGCTTATCCCTTTGAAGGAGGATTCTATCCCTTCATTCTTGGAACAGAAAACCTCCTCTTGTCCACTATAAAAAGAGGCATTGGGTAGCCTCAAAGGGAGTTCAAGCTTTTAGAATATTTGAAGTTAAGTGCTGTTAAGATTTAGACTCAGTTAACTAAGACTTTTGTGAGGAGAGATTGCATACCTCTATTCGTCTTGGTTGGAGGAGTGGAGAACTTGTCAAAGTAAAGGAGACTCCTGCTTCGAACCCCGGAAAGTCCTGTGCAACATCAAGGCTCGGGTTGTAAGGATTTTCTTCTTTTGAAATTAATACAAATATACTCATTTTTCTCAATAAGCTTTCAATCAATGGTTTATTTCATAGATTCCTTGATCACTATGATAAGCATGGTTTATGATGATTTCTATATAGGTGCTATGTAATATTTTTCTTGTTTGTGACTGCAGTTTTACGAGGAAAACTCCTTCAAGCGCGCGAGGGACAAACAACGACTTCAAACAAGCACTGGACAAACAGTAAGTCTTTCACACCTCTATAGAGCATTTTGTAAACCTTACATGCTTAGAGAAATATTAGTATGTTTGGTTGTTTGTTGTTAGATACTTTTAGTACTAGGGAGATCGGTCTTGTCCGCAAGACGGATTAATCCATACAACAAATTGGCGACTCTGCTGGGGAAAGAACTTGTTGTTTTTGGTTCTCTTTTATTTTGATTTGAGGAAATGTTTTTCTTGGTTTTTGATTGATTGACATCTGCCTCGGTAGCTTAGGTTTTCTCTGTTTTTGAAAATTTTGAAATCCTTTGAGTTTTTCTCTAGTTTTTCCTGGGACCACACTTTGCCTTGTTTTCACAGTGCGGGATGTTTCGCACTTTTCCTGTGTAAACAGTGTGGGACCGCACCTGTGATATCTTGGAGCCTGCGGACCCTGTTAAAGTTTTGAAAAAATTCAGATTTCTTTATTTAGTTTATCTTGATTTTGATTTTCAGTTTTTGTTTTCTCCCCAGATTGATGATTATTTCTGTCAAAAGCTTTCTGTTAATAAATCTCAAAATTATTGGTGTTTTGATGATTTTCTAGAATTTTTTCGTTTTGGATTGCTTTTCACTCGGTCTTTGTAGCGATTTGAAGCATTTGACACTTTGAAGTACCTCAGATTACCTTGGTCTTTTTTGGTCTTTTGCTGAATCTGACCTGATTGTGTGTTTTATCACTATTCCTGCTTATCTGAGTTTTACTCTTGATATTGCAGATTTCGACGTCTCTTCAAACCTACATTGGTTTTGCTGATGGTGCTTGTCGTAGTACACGGAAAATTTCTTCCGCAGCTTGGGTTATTTATTCACCCTCTGACGAGTTAGTTTCCATGCATGGGGTAAGCCTTGGTCAAACAACGAATAACATTGTAGAGTATAGTGCCGTGATTGAGTTATTGTCTGAGTCCATATCATTTGGGATTCGGAGTTTGATTATGAGGTTGGATTTTGAACTTTTTGTATTATAGCTTAACAGAGTTTATTCCATTAGAAATCCAGTGTTGTTACGGTTGTTTTTGAGAGTTCGTCTCTTGGAACGTGAATTTGACTACATTGAATATCAACATATTCCAAGACATTTAAATACATTAGCAGACGCAGTTGCTTCTAGTATGATAAATCAACATTTGCAGTGATCAAAACAGTAAAACAAATAACATCCATAACATGTATACAGATAGCCGGTAAATAGTGATATATGATAGATAGAAGTGTTTTCAAAAAATATACATCGTCTTCGATCATAGGTTGGAAACACCTTATGATCGGCAAAACGATAACACAAAAAGTCAAAAATATGAGTCTACAACACGATCATCCCATCACTGATGGTGATCACGATAAGAACCACTGCCCGAGCCACCCTGCACAGGAACCTCCTAAAAGGTCCTGGAACACCAATCACGTATCTCTGCAATCTGAGTGGAATATCATCTATGTTTGTCTCCAGACTATCTAGAGTCAAACACTCTAGATGATGCTCTAAATCAGTCAATATTTCCGCTGATTGGCCTGCTGGAGCTGGTGCAGCGACAACTGGTTGTTTTATTTCATAGGGTTGGAGATGGGCTGGTCGCCGTGGGCCCACATCTGTATTCAACAAACTTTTGGATTATTATTTAACAAGACAATCAAAAATAAATAAAAATTATTAGAACTTAGAAACTGTTGAAGAAAGATTTTTTACCTAAGTCATCCCATTGTTCCCCTGCTGGGAGAGCCATCTCCTAGTCGCCCCGGAAATCTATCCCGGCATACGAAAATTCCTCAATGACAAAAATTTGGTGGTCCAGCCAACGAAAATATGAAGAAGGAAATCGAACAATCTCAGCACCCTCAATACCGTGACGGGCCATCAGTGCGGACCAACGAACCATCGTAGGTTCTCTAGGTCGACCGACATCAACAGGGATACTCTGTGGAGCTAGCATAGGAATCCTCTCTAGAGCAAAGGAGATGACGATGGATCCATATCCAAAGTTATTCAGTTTCCCACTTTTTTCTCTAGTTAGTTGGCCTTTTACATTAGCCAACACAGCGTCACACCAGTTGAAAATAGTGTCGCGAAAACAGTCCACAGCAATGTGCATCTGAGAACCGGTAGCTACATGAAATGTTGCACTCCCACACAGCCTGGTAACAGTAAATGCAATAAATTTCAGCTCAGGACGGATAATAGTTTTTATATCTATCGGTTTGTCCCTGGGGTCTGCTTCATTATTACAGAATTCTCGCCGAAGACTAGCAACAGTCTGGCCACCTGACCTAGTCCCAAACAAGGAGAGTTCTTCACCCCTTTTGGACAAACCAGTCAGAAAATAAATTTCCTCCAGCTCAATTTTGAGTCGGTGGCCACCAATAATGAAACACTGGTCTTGCACGTTCCACCTGTTTACCAGCCATGTCAGGAGCTCTACCTGTGCTCTCATGCCTTGGATGGCCCAAAATTTATATATACCGCATGCTCTTAATGCCTGCATTGTGGGAAAATGGAGCATTGCAGTGTCATCCACGTCCTCGTGTTCACATTCTCTCCAAATCAACATCTTGTTAATCCTACAATGCATAAAAAGATATATTAGTACAATCTAATTTGAAAAATTTTGGGCGGCAAAAGAGAAATTTGAGTTTAAATTTAAAACGCGCGGGGACCGCACTTAACCTTTGTAAACAGTGCGTAGGAACGCACACGTTCTTTAAGGAAAGTTCGGACCCATGAATTTTTTCCTTATAGGAAAAAGTCAGGGTCCACAAGTACCATGTGTGTCACCTGCGGACCCCCGCGGGCGATTTTTGAACCATATTTTTCCCTTAAAAATAAAATTTAAAGCCTAAAAACGAATTGTAAACGGATGAAATGAAAGATTAAGAGGTCGTGGATTACCTGGGACTAACGGTTCTTGATTTCGACGGATGGATTTTCCAGAATCTTCACAGGAACTTTTTTACCCAAAAGCTTCTACTTTTCACTCTGAACTTGAACGGTAAAAATGAAGTTGAAAAAGTCCTTTTTATAAGTTTTTTCAAATAGATGAATTTTTAATTTATTTATTTTTCACTTTTAAAAGGGTATTTTTGAAGAATTTTTACTCATTTTTAAACAGGTATGTGTAATTTTTCAAGTTTTTGTGCAGAAATTGGATTTTTCAGGAGAATTGATCGTTTTTCAACAAAGAGCATACTTTTATCACTTTTTCGGACTCTTTCAAAAATTCACGAAAAAGCGAAACATTGGAGTCCTCTTTTAAGCCCTTTTTAGACTCTCTAAAATATGAAAAGATCGCCGAGTACTTGATCGTTCGAACTCGTTAAAGTAAATGAATGATCGTCCCTTCAATATAAGTTTACCCCTTTTACGGACTGAAATGGAATATTTACGAAAAAGGTATACGTTGACTAATTACGGTTAATAGAGTTCTCTCCCACATTATTTTATCCTTTTTCGGGCCTGAGAGACTAAATTTATGAAAAAGTACACCCATGGAGTTTTCTTAAGTTTTTTCTTCTGACTCCCAAAAAATGAAAAACACCGAGTTTCTCCTATACTGGACTCGTTAAAATTTAACAGTAAAGGACCTGTTTAATTTTCAACAGGAACGAACCACTCCTTCTTAGGGTTCGAATCTTAAACTAAGTTGGACTCATCCGAAGGATGAGCTTATAAACAAGCAAATGTTATCCTCCTCAAGATTGTCAAAAATAAAGAGGTACTTTCCATAAATGGTGGGGGGAAAGAGAGGAAAATGGGCGTATTTGTTATATTTTGATTCTTCGAAAATTCAGTCAACCACTCTTGAACACGACACTTTCATTCACCTGGGTTGGGAAATACTTTGCCTAATAATTAATTGAACCTCATTTGAAAGTCTTCATCCGGTTTCTGGGTATTAGCTTTGGGTCAATTGTTACCAAACCATCTGCAGTGTCGTTATGTGTTCAAGAGGACAGTTTAAATAAACCATTCATTTGCAAAATATCTGTCATCCATTTTTTACCATCCCTGAGTCAGTCCTTGCCAATATATTTTCAAAACTTGATCTATGATTTCGTGTTGTGGGCTTGCCTATGATGGATCGCTTTCTATCGACGACAACTCATTATCTGGGAAGTTGATCTAAAAATCATCAGTACCTTGAAATCTGCATGCCTTAATGGCAAGTTTCTCACTTTCGACGACAGGTTACATCATCGACCTTCGATCAAATGATTCCGTGAAATGTTCGACTTCAACTCATTCATTCACATTTCATGGATTGTACTGGGTACTTTGAGAGCCATTGAAATTACTGGTGGTTACTCTCACACTTGTTAACAGTTTACATCATTGACTGGTAATCAAGTGGTTTCTACCATGTTCGACTTCCACACATTCATTCGCATGGATAGAATCGTACTAGTTCGAGATGCGGAAATCAAGACCCTGGATCTAGTTTCTACGATCCAGGCTGCGAGGAATTTTGTTATCATTTATACAGTAGACTATTTATAAACAGATGGTTGCATCCATACTGTGTCTACACATGTCTATACTGTGATGTACTCAAAATCATTCCTGTATCAGAATAGTTGAATCAGTTTTTAGTTAATTTAATCTGAGTATGGGAATGCCTACCTCGGTGATGATACATATACATATATATTTTGCATCGAATGTTTTTACAGGTGTTGACTGGGGTGTCCACGGGATGATCCTTGAAATGATAAAGTACTGCACTCTTCATATATGACAGACTTTAGCATCATCTATTCCAGACTTTGCACTTTAGGGGGAAATCTGTTATACTGAAAATTGTCATCCTGACATTCTGCCATGTGTATGAGCTCATTATTACTCATACTTCTCCCTTTTGCAAGTCTAACATATCAGTTCCTCATGTCAAGCCTTGAAAATCAAAAAAAGTTCCTAAAAGTATCCTAAACTTTGGTATCACACTTTCTGGCTATCTTTCCTGCGGTCCCGCACCCAATGTTCAGCTTTCCTGCATTCCTGAACGCACTTTATCTTTATTATAGGTGCGTACCCCTGTAAGATTAAAAAGGTGCAAGTGAAATCCCAAAAAGCTCAATTAAAGTAAATTCTGGAAGCTTCTAGAATGGATTTTGCGGTGGTAGAACCGCTCTTGTAAGGTGCATGAATCCCTTACCTTATGGAGCTAACCCCTTGATGTGAGGAGCTTATCCCTTTGAAGGAGGATTCCATCCCTTCATTCTTGGAACAGAAAACCCCCTCTTGTCCACTATAAAAAGAGGCATTGGGTAGCCTCAAAGGGAGTTCAAGCTTTTAGAATATTTGAAGTTAAGTGCTGTTAAGATTTAGACTCAGTTAACTAAGAATTTTGTGAGGAGAGATTACATACCTCTATTCGTCTTGGTTG